>JABANP010000960.1:0-10377 GCA_013115135.1 Perkinsus olseni
CCATGAGTTGCTTTGTTAATTAACGGCTCTGATCCTCGGGATCAGAGCGCGGTCCGCTCGCGATTATGTCTTCTCAGCTGCAGCGGCTGCAGTGCAGCGGCTGCAGTGCAGCCGCTGCAGTGCAGCGCAGCGCAGTTCGAGAGAACGCCGGACGTCGTAATTTTGACCTCTATTCAGAATCATTATACATGGCATCAGAACCCTCCCGAGCGACTGACGGAGAAAGGGATACACGCTGCCGGAGCAGGCTGAGAGTGAGCGAGTGTGTATTCACCACGCAAGGGTGATTCTCCACTGTGCTCAGTTCTGCATTCTGTTCCCACCGAGCAGCTCGTGGCTTCTTGTTATCGAAGATGAGAGGAGAGCGTGTAATGCAACAGCCCGGTCACAGCGATGTATGCTGAGTGATCGACCCGGGCCGCCCGAGAGCGCGGTGAGAGTCATCTATCGCTGAGCTGTTGAGCGAAAATGTGTTTAACCCTGAAAAGCTGGTCTGGTGCATGACTTGCTCAACGGCGTCCATCTCGATCGATGAGATTTTCATCAAATGACGTCTTGTTACAAGACTCTTGTACGAATCATAGAGTATGATCCGATTCGTTTCTTACCTTATCGCGGTACCCCTCAACGTAGTTATAGCAACGACCCCTCATCGAACCACTGCTCCCTCGATCGCTCTGTAGGGTGTCATCTTTCATTGCGCTGATGGTGGCAGTGATGCGCGCCGTGAGTGCATCAACTTGTCAGGCGCAGCTTCTCCGTTGTGTCCGCAAGGCGATCATGAATGGCGAGACCATCGAGTATCTGGAATATGCTCCCCATAATGGAATGTGGGCGATGGTGACCAGCAGTGGCTCCGTCTGGCTCGACTGTGGCCGGGTAGATTCCAATTCTGGTAACACTTCGTCATCCTAGTCGACCTGCCACTGCTGTTCCCCGAAGTGGCCTTCGTGATAATCATAAGTTCTCGATATTCAGCCTTGAAAACCTATATCGACCTATGACTATTATCCCAACGCGAGACTACACCTTTTCCCGAGCAAATAAAATGTTTTTTCGTTTGATTTAAAAGGGCCTGGAAAACCGAAGTTTGTTTTAAAAAAGTTTTCATCCACTTTAAACACTTTAGCAATTTTAAAAACCTCATGTCACGCATATTAAATCTCACTTTCCATGCAATTTAGAATGCTCTACAGTAGTCGCCGAATTAGTCGCGCGCATCCCCATTGTTCATTGCATGCCTCATCGTGAAATTTTCATCCCGAGCTCCTATCTCAATATGACCAACGTCAATGGCGTCGGACTTCTAAGGCACAGCATTAGCTGAGGGTAACACGCAACATGGTAGATATTTCATATACAGTAGTAGCCGTGACATCACGCCAGTGACATGATGTCACACGTGGCAGCGTTCTCGGAGGAACTTCCACCGGATCGAATCATTGAAGTGTGGTTACCGTTGGCAAGAATCACGAGCATTAGTGTTCTACCGTGTTTCATAAGCTTAGAGCATGTGCTCGAGTTGCAGGAAAGGATCGTACTAGCAGAATGATTCAGATAGCGAAATTGGATCAAAATCGATTTAAATAGAATGACACGGGTTAAATCGTATTTGCTCAAAATATTAATTTGGGTGACAAAACGAATTTGGTTTGACAATTTTTTAATTCCAATGACACTCGCTAAATTGCTATCAAAATGGTTTAAACCGAACGAAAAAACATTTTATTTGCTCGGGAAATGGTGTAGACTAGTCTAACTAGTGGGTCTCGGGGTAGGGCAAGTTGAAGCAATTTCATAATATAGTACTCCAACGGTACACGAATCAACGGTTACAGAGACCGTATTGACCAAACAAAAATCCACTTTGTCGTGGCTCAGAACGGTTGTACTACAACCTGTTCACCCGAGGAGCACGATGTGGAATTGAAAGATTGCTTTAGTTATCTCCAGAACACGATATACGCCTCGATGTGTCAATGGAACGCGTCGATCAGGCCTAGTGGAGATCGCTCATAATATCCCCAGCATAGGAATCGAACGGAGAGTCTGAGATATGACTTTCATATTATGAAATGAAGTCCCTCAAACGCTCACGAGTCGTGGACGAGACCTCTGCTGCTTTGGAAGACCTGGTCTTCCAAAAGCCATAATTTGCACCCCCTCGTGAGTGCCATACTCATGATCGACTTGGCGATTCGAGATTCTTCCCAAATTTCGGACAAACTAAACTGTATTTTAGTCGGACATAACTTATAGGCTCGGCGAGACGAAGAATATCGAGTGAAAATCGAGGTTCTAGACGTTTCGCGGAGATGACACAACAGTTGTGTCACAACTCTAGCACCGAAAGATCGAGAAACCTTGCAGAGATGGGCCTCACAAAGGTGTTATATGTGAATTAAACCACCTGCTCAAACACACGGGGATAGTATGAGCCGCTACTAAGGTGTTCAACACATACACCGTGCATGACGTTTGCTCGGCAATTTCTGGCACACCTTGCAGTGGGGACTCCCCACTGGGAAGGTCGCTGTCGCTGGGAAGACACGGCTTCGCCGTGACGACTTGCTCGTTCGCATCAAAGTCTGATGATCAGACTTCCATCATTCGGAACTTGAAAACTTCGCACATATGAGCTAGACAAGCTCGCGGAGATTCCCCAGCTAGACTCCAACGCGACAGGCCAAGTATCACACCCATTGGAGGGAATGCTCAAATATCTTCCGCATAGGGAGTTTGAAAACTCTATTTTCTAGTAAGTAGAATCACCGAGCGCTTGTTGGACTCGCAGAGGACCTTTCCACGAAGGGGTAAGCGGATCAGTATTACGAACCCATTTCATCACAGAGTCACCGACCTTGAACAGACGTAGCCATCCGGGGATGACGGTCTGCATCGCCGGACCGACCGACGAACAGGCACGGTGACTTGTAGCGACTGCAACTCGTCATCGAACAAAGCTTGTACTCAGACAACCCTCATTTCCGGGTACTCCTCACGAAGATCTGACTTGAGTCGAGAGTTAAGCTCTCCTTTACTCTCTACAACCACGGCGCAATGATAGACTCCGTCGAAAAAGATGTGGAAAGAGAGGCCTAAATAAGACCGTCTTATTGCTAATGGCAAAATTTTTTTCACCAGGTTCGTCGCGTACATCAACAATTTGGAGATCAAAAAATTTACGCCGACGGCGTTCCCTCAAGGGTTCTTGAAAGAGCATAGGGCTCTGAAGACTCTTTAACGAAGTCTCTCTGTTGTCTGATATTCTCTGGCTATGTCCTCGCAGATCTTGCGTATCCACGCTCTGTACAAGCGCCACAGACACCCCTCGATCCTCTCCACGGCTGCGTCTTACTTGGTCACAAATGCCTTTCTCATGTCTGCATGATGTGCTCACAATGTGTAAGTCCCATCCGTCTGTCAGCTCTTTAATTCGAGAAAATCGGTGATGTCAACACAGAACCCGTAGTTGATCGATCTGTTCAGCGACGGGATATGGTGAATAACGCTAATGATTTCGCGGACTTAGTTGGCATCGTTCGAGTGCACAAAGGATGGCTGAACTTGCAATAGCATGATATTTGGGGGTTCATCAATGGTCCATCGGTGCTCCGCTTTAGCACGTGTGTCGCAATTTGAGCATGCGACACTGTGCGTAACTGTCACATACGTACAGCATACGGAGGCTCAACCGCGCTAGTAACGATCTATGGTACCAAGCAATGAAACAATCTTTCTCCGACGTTTCTTCTTTCTGGTTACTGCTCACAAGAACTTGACTTGACTCAAGTCACTTGAGTGATAAGTTGAACGGTTCAAACTGAATCCCCCTTTAGTAAAGGGAGGTTCAGTTTGAACCGTAAAGGGCCTTTGCTCTCTACATCCTTGACACAATCAAATCAAAGGATTCACACCGAGCTGTACAATTCTTCGGCCACAGTTGGTCGGAGAGAACCTCTCTTTCGGAATAAGGCTCCCGACCAGGTCGGTAGTTTAGGGGTCAGCCTGACCCCTAGGCCCTCGATTCCACCATTCCGCGCCAGGCTCATTCGTGGCAGCTAGAGGATGCTGATCCTTGCGAGCAGAGCCGTTACCACTAGGCCATTGAGGGACAGAATCAGTAGCTTCGAGCGCTTGCTGCACCTAAAGCGCGTGAAGTTCTAGCCCAACGTTGCAATCACCGTCACGACACGTCCTTCACCGATTGAGCGACTTATTAAGCTCCATGATTTTCGGGAGCCGCTGCGGCAATCATTCCGGCACCAACCTCAGCTGGCTCGGCCTGAAACAGGGGCTCTTCAATGAGGAGCCCCTGTTTCAGGCCGAGCAAGCTTATGAGGAGTCCTCATCCTCCTACAACTGGGTCTTCCCCTCTATCTGAGGCTCCTGAGCGACTCCCAACGTCGGCTAATCCTGAGCCCGGCTCAAGTTGAGCCACTCAGCCTCAGAATCGTTCTCCTGAAAAGTTGGGGGCACCCCGTCTTGAGAAGTGGCTGTGAACTTGAGAACTGGCTGTCAGCCAGACTCTGGCTGACAGCCAGTTCTCAAGGCCGGAGTAGAGAAGAATTGGTGACACGACTCTCGCCTTAGTAAACCCAAATTTATTGGGATGAGAGTATATAGACGCGATGAGAGTGTAGACGTTTCGTTACTAAGTATGTCAGCACTACAATCGTTTCAGCAAATCGAAAGAGTTGGAATAACAAGAAAGCTCCGGGACTTATCGACGCTTCGTTTGTTTTCGGAGTTCATACTGATATAGCATGAATACGTTGGGATACGCCATTGCGTCGTAAATGCATGCTGGAGTTGGATAACTTCGGGATAGACCAGTTATCCTGATATTTGTTTCTTGAGCGGGGTAGGTGGTGGAACAACCATGGTTCGGTCTGCGTCTCTTCAGCGTACTATCAGTCACTTCAGCAAGTTATCGCAGAGTGTCCTCGCGTACGTGGATTTTCTTTGGGGAGTGCAGAGTTCGAATGGTGAGTCGCCTTGGTCAGCTGTAGAGAACTTGTGAGGGTTGCTTTAGTAAAGCGGCCGTCGGATACCCGCAGATCAGAAAAGCTCGAATCTGTCTACAGTAGGAATTCTCTAAGCTGAACTGAGTTCAGTGAACTCCAACTCGGTATTGGACCAACTCAACTCAGTGTCGAGAAGAAATTTCGTGTCATTTGAATGCCCTTACGGTGCTCTGTGGCCGGGCCACACCATCAGTCTCGTCGTGTGTAGTTGGATAGTGATCCATTCCGACGGCAAGGGAGTGCGCACATACGGTCGCCTCCCTGATGGCCTTACTCGGGATATTGGAGAAGCGATCAACTCAGGTGGAGGAGTGGACTTCGTCGGAATATTGAGGAATACGGTAGGCGTGAACTGCGCTCCAACTGACTGCGAGAAGACTGACTGACGGCAACGAGGGCTGAACAACCCCCGCATCAGCCGTGATGCGGATGTTGCTCATAGACTGCCTAATTTCGTCACGCGACGGAGGAAAAATGCCCGCGCTGTGCCTTCTGAAAGGCATTCGATCTGCAGCAGATGATCCTCTGTTCTATTAGACGCCATCTTTATACACTTTTCAGCACTCCGTTGAGTGACCTTAAGTTCATGAATTTTTCAACGACAATAAGCTCGAGTGTCTTGCCAGGCACCCTATTATCAAGTCGTATCACAGCGAGGCCATTGTTATGGTGTCATAAACGGGGAACGACATGTTGAGGGAATCCTTGTCGATGCGGCTACCGGTCTCGAGGTGCGTCCGTCCTCGTGCTGCCCTAAATCGTATTCGTTATCTTTCGGCGTTTCCAGATGCATTGGGACAGAAATGGGGGTGTCTTCTTCAAGAACATCCCGGAGTCCCTGGAGCGAGAGCTTCGACGAGTTATGAGCATCTGAGTTTATATCTAAGCTTTTATCAATTGATAACAGATCATGATGCCGCCGGCATCCCGTGATACGGATGCACTCCCAACGGCGTCGCGGCGATGATGCACACTGTAGGGGCACAGTGCAGCGTTGTCCCTCGTCTCCTACAAGGAGACTTCTAAGCTGTGCTCTCATGAGCTAGCAACAAGATAGCAGAGTGCATTCAGAACTAGTATTAAGACAGTAGAGAGCGTTCGAAACCTATCTTGTCATGCGACTTGACGTAGCGCTGCCAACACCTTAAGTGACATTCAACACCGGCTAGGACCATCGAAGGTGGGCAACTCGTCGCGATTAAAGCATTCTCCCCTTGTAACAGACATGAACTGCAAGACTGCTGTGTTACTCATTGCGCGCCGATCATCTTGTGCATGCGTGCATAGCTAATACTCCCGCCCCCCGAATAGATCCAGATAGAAGACTTTATACTCCTTCTCGCCTTGCGTTGACTATGAGCAACAACGGAGAAGCAACATGCTGCCTGATTTAAGCCATCAAAGTTTTCAGTTCCACATGGACCCAGAGCCCTTCACCATCATCGGTAACACGAGTAGCTCCTCTGCGTATCGTTGGGACCTAGATGCACCGGGTATGTCCTTGAACGATTAAGCCTGGGTGAAAAAAATCCGTAGGTGCTGGCTGGTCCCCTCCCATTTCGGCCTATCGACCTCAAGACGGTGATCGTAGTGTTGTTGACTCGGGCACTTTCATGAGGAAGTGGGCAGCCAAAAGTCTTGCATCACTTGACGGTCTCCGTGATCAGGGAGGCGACGGCCGAACCGAGCGCTCACCAGCGCGACACCAACAGCAATGCAGTGGTAGGCCTTCTGTAGGGGTAACTGAACAAAACTAGATTGACGAGCGGATCTGGATAAACGATCAGCTAGGGCCAGCTCGATGGCTTCCGTCCTTCGAGCGAGATAGAACACTTCGCCTCGTCGTCTTTCCGAGTGCGGTTTCTCAGAGGGAGTCTCCCTCAGAGCTTTGACGTCGGGGGGAGTACGGAAGAGGCCCCGTGGAAGGTCAGCCTGCCTGCTCCATCAGCTGATCCAGCAGACGTAACCGTCCTTGACTGACCACGACGTATTATTCGTCGCTTTGTAGGAGAGTCCACTCACCTCCCTTGCTGGGGCCGTGCCTAAGATGGTCGACGAGGCCCTTGAGAGAGCACAGAGTTTTCTCCGAGATCGCGTGACTACCGACCAGAATGATGCAGCAGCTGTAGAAATGTGAGTGCCACTGCGAGTCTCTCAGCGGCGTAGGCTGTAGTGTAAGGTCTGCGAGACCGCAGATTGCCCCCGTGAGTGGGCTGTCGAGCGAAGGGCAAGGTGAGTTGGCAATACTGATCAGGAATGGTCCAACGCATGGTTCATCAGGCGAGAGCGCTCCAGCTGTATTGAATGGACTTGGGCGAGAAGAAGCGTCCAAGGTTGATCAGAGCGTGACGCATGGGGCCGGACAGCCTGGCGGAGGTGCCGGGATCGATCCCCAAACCATCGCGACCATGGTCAAGGAGGCAATCGCGGGGATCCTGGATGAGAAGCTGAGGGCTAGGGAGGAGGAGCAGCGGCTGCTCGTGGATGAGGCATCGAAAGTCGGGAGTGACGGAGCGATGCAGAGCTGTGCATGGAATTATCAGGAATTGCAGTCTCTGTCGGACAGAGCAGCTCGACTCGAGACGGCACTGGAGGCGTCGAGGCAACGCGAGCGTGAACTGGCCCAGAGGGTGTTCGAAAGAAGAGCGAGTGACGAGCGGAGCGATGCTGAACAGGTATGGTGGGTATGGACTCGCCAGCACTCACCTTGCACAAACTGAAGTGGCGTCGTCTCTCGGCCATCAGTGGGAGGACTGTCGGTTTTTACAGAACTCAATCAGGCCAGACACGCAAGTTGTGTCCGGAAGCCTTCGTGTCGGTTGTCTTGCTGCTTCTGCCGACGGGATTGTCAACGAGGTGGCGACCTGAGTAGTTTGAAGCAACTCTCTCAGGCACCTCCGGACCCCCGCTCCCAGAGCGACACACTTCAACCAGCAGCCCCCTCCTTGGCTGCCAGGCCAGAAGATTCGAACGCCTTCAGAGGCAGTAGAGCTAGAGAGAGTGTCGAGGGCGGCATGGCGGAAGACGCGAAGGGGTGGGTCCGAAGCTTTTGGATACTTACCGGTGGTGAAATGGTGGGGTTTTCCAGGACCACCTCACTGCCGTCGTCGCGGCCTCCAGTGTCATCTCGCATTAGCACATCGCCGCCATTTTGTTCGGCCCACGGCCTTCCACTAACATTGTGGTGTGAGACGACGCAAGCTCCCCTCTGTAGTCGATGCGAAGCGGATCGGAAAGGGGGGTAAGAGCTCGGACGTGTTGTTAATTTTTTGACGCGATTAATTTTTTGATACGCTAATACCTCTTCTAGCTGTACTAATCGTATCGACAGCAGACCTCGATAGCATACCAGTGACTGACAATCCCCGCGTGATAATCTCCCGAGTTCAACCTGAACTGCCGCCTTTTGTGGAGAGTTTCTTCTCGGTTTGTCGGATACTGGCGCTTGCCTGAGGTTAGATCAGCCGCTGGATGAGCGCTGTGCTCGCTAGTGTCGCGATAGAGGTCGTGGCAACAGATACAGCTATTCTTTGATGGGCTCTCCGAGAGCAGCGTCATCACGCTCGCGGGCGATTACTGAGGTTTGCGAGGCCAAGCTGAGGATGATGGAGGGGTCCCTGAGGGAGCTGGAGAGCAGCAAGGCTGCTGCTCTGGAAGAGGAGATATTTAGGACAGATGTCAGACGTTAAGCAGACGGCCTGAAGTTCTTCTGACGGACCGATCGCACGCCTTTGAAATGACCAGGATTCTCTTTTCTGGCCACGGCTCACTACTCTCCTTTCACATTCTATCATTCGCTTTCCTTGTTCAGGCAAAACTAGAGGAGTTAGGTCAGCTGGCCGACGCAGCAGCTCGAGATCTTCGGGAAGACTTCGAGCAGGCCATGGGTAGGCTGCTTGAAACACTCTGATCGCCATCTTGAGCAGCTATCGGGCGATAGTGCTGACCAGAAGCTGCTTTATTGATCTCCATTCTCCATGCGAGGCCTAGAAAGTTCCTGCCTTCTCCTTCACTGGTGCGTAATCAGTGATGGTAGTCGGGTCTTATCGTAGTGGAATCCAAACGATATCCTGGAATGGTTCGCTATAGAAAATTTCTCCCGAGCGGGCCAAAACCACCATGCAGAGAACGCAGCAGCGAGTGCGAGGAACCTTGCACAGCATCTCCTCGTTGATATCGAGCGCGCCTCCCTCACTGCCCATCGTCTCCCTGATGGAGGTTAGTTGAAGCAGTGTCACTCTCAGAGCTCCTCCAGTCCACACGGCGAGTGAAGGAGCACATGCTGTTGGACCACCGTCAGCAACTGGGCGATGTCGCGGAGGTTGCTATCGACAAAACTGCGCTTCTTCATTTTGCCTACTGCTTCAGAGAATTGCTGCTTTGAGAAGTGCCCGGGATGAAGGCGTGAAGGCCTGTGAAGCTGCTGAGTATGCAGGTGAGATTGCCGAAATATGCTGAGGCTACATCGCTCCGCCTGGCTCAGAGAGGGTCGCTTTCCTGTCGAAGCATGCTAGTACCTACTCCCAAGAATGTTGCCAGCTCCTTGCAAGACCGTTACCTCGCAGTATACAGGTTAGAGGAGCTGGGCCGGCGTGCAGCGCATCCTCTCTCCGGGCTCCAGGTCCCGCTAGACGACATCCCGTTCGAAGTTGCTAAGCGGAGGGAGCTGCTAAGGGAGGCACAGTGCTCAGAGAAGCTCGTGGGCTGTCCTTGAGTGAGCGCGATGTATTGGCTTTTTCTAGGCCAGCATGAAGAACGAAGTGCTGCGCGACATAGTCGACGCTCTGAGACAAGAGAGGGTGAGCTAACCTTTACTGTGAGCGGAAAAGGTCGGAATCTCAGTCCACGCACGCTGATACGCGGGAGTACGCGGTCGAGGTGGAGTCCTTACTGGAGGCCTACGCAACTGAATGGGAGAAGAGGTGGGTCGAGGAGCTGCCGTTGTGGGAGAATCTCCCAGCCTGGGAGTCCCAGGGAGATGAGTGGATAATGCAGATTCGACTATGCATGCTCGTACTGTGGGCAAGTCTTGGAGGCAGCTCTTGCTAACGAGAGCCCTACTGTGGGGGCTACGCCTGGACGGGAAAGTAGGTCGGCTAGACTCCGATGGCCGTTGGTAATCATGATTAGGAAAGGCGCAGTTAATAAAGGCACCGCTCAGTCACAGTCCTACGAACTACCCCTGGCCTATGTGTTCTCGTTGGAGAGGCGGCTTCAGGCACATCACTGGATCCCCACCGATACCGCTGGTGGAGCAGAAGCGAAGGGAGACAGCTCGACCACAGCTGCCTGTTGCAGCAGCTTCGCCTAGACTGAAGTAGGCTCCGCGGCATATGAGCGGTGCTGAGAC
>JABANP010000961.1:0-10282 GCA_013115135.1 Perkinsus olseni
GATGATCATTGCAGATGTTCTTCAGTTCCTCTTGTAGATCGGACTTGATACTCGCTATCTTCGACCTGGCTTCGTCGTAGGCCGGATAGCATCCTGAGGATGGAACCCGACGACTGTACAGATTCCAAAATTTCCTGAGAAAATTGAAAATTTCCTCAAGATTATCCGTTTGCGTGATGCACATTTTCCCTCCGAGTTCGAGGTATCTTCTGCTACTTCACCCTTGCAAATCCAATCAACCCAGTAAATCCCCTTCTGGAGAATAAGACATAAGCATGTCCGCGTGTAACATAAGCATAAGACAAGCTTGCGTCCTCACTGGCGCACCGCTAGGGCTTACCCGGGGACGGAGAGTATCCTGTAGCTTCATTGCCCTGTACTCTGCTGCCCAGCTCATCCAGGATACCATCGACATGTCCAAGCTCCCCCACGGGAACGAGCTCATCGAGCAATGCCGGCAGTTTGTCGCCGCCATCACGAACCTTCCCAGAGTCACAAACAGCACTACGCTGTCCACACATTATGTGAGTCACATAAAACAACCATCCTTCGCGCAGACTGGGACTACCTTAGCAAGGCTGTCGTCGGCCTCCTTCAGGGCGGCCAACAGCTCCATGAACTGTGCTATACGCGACGACTCCACCTTCCACGCAAGCAGTGGAAGAGTTTCTCAAGCTCAGCAACGGAGTACTTCACCGTAGAGAACGGCCTTCCTTTCCATTTGCAGGCCGAGGGCGAACACTCTATTCTGTCTTCTCTCGATATCCGGCAGTTTGCCCATCTCCGAGCGGAGTTCGCTGAAGCCGAGACGCTGCGATGGGACGACTTAGAGAGGCGATGAGAAGCATGGATGCGATGGGCCGCCTCAGGGAGGCGATGAGAAGCATGGATGCACTCTATCTTATATATTCAACATTAAAATAGGAAAGTATTATTATGTTGACTATTACGACAGTATTTGATATACGGCTGAATCCAACTTCAATGCTTGCACCAAAGAGTTGGCGAGAGTATAAGAAGAGGAAACGACTAATACAAGTATGGAAAGAGTTATGATAAGAATAGCAACCTACGATAAAAGTAATATAAAACAGCTCAATAATACAGTCACGAAGCTGAGGCCACCATGCCATGTGGCAGCAGCGATACTCAGCAGCGGTAATGAAAATGTGCAACATGCGAGGCTGAGGCAACAAAAAAACCACCATTAGTCCCAGATGAAGTGGTCATATCTACGTCGAGATCCTGCGGTGGATAGCCGGATTGTTCGAAGTCCCAGCTTACGAGACTAGTTCCCCTCTCTCCAGGAGCCAGTCCACAACATCAAGTCTTCTATCGATGTCTACCTTCCTTCTCATCGGACAACACACCCATTGCCGCAGCATGCGCTTGCCGAAGGGAGTGACCGTGTGGTCTAGGTGGTCCAGCAAGGAGCCTTCCAACTTACCATCGGTATCTACAGGAGAGAAGATACCCCGAGCCTCCGTCAGAGGCATGGACAGCAACTCACTCCGAAGGACCTCGAGCTGCTCCAAAGCATTGGCGTCGAGTATCAAACCAGCATTGCCTGCATCGGACGTGCTCAGCCTCTCCCACGTAGCGAAGGACGTGACCTGAATTCGGTTGACCAAGAGGACAGTAGAGCAGAACTGATCATAACCGAGCGCGACCCCTGAGAACGCCGCGGACAAGGACGCTCTCCTTTTCTTACCGCTTCGTAAAGCATCGCCTGCCGCAGGTAGGCCAGGACGGCACCGCACGCTCTTTGGACAGGCAGCGGTTCATCCTCCTGACGAAAGGATGCTCACCACAAAGCAGCACAT
Source organism: Perkinsus olseni (assembly GCA_013115135.1). NCBI lineage: Eukaryota > Perkinsozoa > Perkinsida > Perkinsidae > Perkinsus > Perkinsus olseni. Next base: position 1,824 of record JABANP010000961.1, read on the forward strand.
CTATCTCACATTGCCGTGCTTCGAGCTAAGATCCGTGTCGGCGTCCCAGTGCTGCCACTGCGTGACAGTAGGTGGAACCGCGAGACTCTGCACGAGTCGATGCACCGCTGTTGGTATGGATTCTGAACATGGGCCACTCGACACCGCCAAGGCGAGTGAGAAGGCAAACATAAAACATTAAAAGACTCAATCCCCCAAAACTAGTTAATTTCTCGCTCAGTCAAAAAAGTCTGCGTAACAGACGATGAACCTCACCCTCTACCCAACTATCGCCATACTTAGAGCCTTAGTCAAGGATGGCCGCCCTACAGGGCCTGGAGAATCTTCACAGGACTGGACCGGGAACCGGACGGGCCCTCCAGGAACAACATCACGTGGAGATGCACAACAAGATGCATTAAAACGCTCATTCTCCCTCGACAGTATCGTCCCCATAAACTATTTAACTTCTCCCTCAATAAACAGACGATCAACTTCTCCCTCTACTCAATTATCGCTGTACTGAAACCAGCGGCCTACAGAGCCTGCAGAATCTTCACAGGACCGCAGACGACCTACTTTTATCGGCCAGCAGCTCCCTCGGTTGCAGGGTTATCAAAATCGTCCGTAGAAGCTGACGGTCAGGCTTGTCCTCGAACCAGCCATACTTGAAAGTGGAGGTTGTACAGTCAACCACACAGCAGCCGAACGACAGACGCTCACCCAAGGAGCCTGGCAGAAGGGAGAGGGCTCAACCATCTCAAGAGGATGGTCGACGACGTACCAGAATGTGCCGAAGCGTCACCGAACCACAAAGCCATGAGGTAGTTGGGCTGAGCTGGCGACGGCGACTTCTTCAGCATCACCTCATGCGTCAACGTCCCCGCGGAGTGGGCCTGGACAAGCAATCGCGATGCGCATGGTTCCACACGACAGAGACCATCCTTAAGTGAGCAGGACTCATCATACGACGATGAGGCCATCCCAGGATCCTGGGATGCATCTACTGATCGTTGTCGATCGGGGATGGGTGGATGACCAACACTTCTCGATGAGTCAACTTCCTTTTAAGCTCACTCCAGCATCAGGCTAGTATGATAGGGTGATGCTAGAAACGCAACGATGCCATCCAGCAGCCCACCTGGCAAGCCTCTCTCTTCACCACTGCATCGCTCTTCCTTCCCTGACCTTTGTTCATCTCCCCCACCCTCTCAACTTGCTCCACCACCACTGTACGGTATCCGGCATTAACGAGTATGCTGCTGTACTCATACAACGACACCTGCGGCAAATACTACTCCTACGGACCACTCGCGAATTGGTGGAAATGTGGTATCTTAAAGAGGCGGCATTCGCTCGATCTATGGGAGAATCCAGCGAACGGTCCCGCTATCTTTCTTGTCGTGTCACCGCCCATCACGGAGAGCCGAATCACACGCACGACTCACCTCCGGAAAGCCAACATGTGGCTTCTTATTGTTCCCCATCCACCGCAAGTTGCAGGTAGCTTGAGCGAAGACCGCATCGTAGTAGAAGATCTCGTAGAACTTGCCCACTTTGAACAAGGTGATCTCGTCAAAGTGCTTCGCCTTCACCTCCCAGTACTGCAAGAGCATAGGCGTGCAGTGGCCCTCCTCCTTCTTCCGGCTCGCCGAGTCTACAACGAATAAAACCTTCCAGCGCCGAAAACGACACGCAAGCTCAGCAGCTAACGACTACTGTACGTGCCAGTTCGATACGAAAATGGCAATTCTCTTCGGGATGATGCTTCATGATAAATGACATCTCCAACGCATTTACAGTACGGTTCATCACGGAACTCTCTTGCACGAGAAGGATCTCATTTGGCGATTAAAGTGACGCGGTCTGACCTCTGAGATCAGGCACTCTCATGGTGGACTGATCGTAGTCCGGGTGGTCTGGTCTACGGCCCTTAGCGTCGGCAAGCTTGTCCGGATGCATCCAGCTCGGGTACGAGTACCTCAGAAAAGAAAATAATTTTTCGCACTTCGTCATCAATAGTTCAATCGGGAGCGTGGCGTACGTGTCCCTAGTCTCGTAGTACGCCCGAAGGCATGCTGCAGCGTAAGGGGGCCAACCTGACGGCGGAGCGGTGGGCTCTCGAAGGAGCATATCATTGTGCATCTCACCTCTAGCCTTGGCCTCGATCTCCTCCCTAGTGACCTCATCATCATCACCATTCGGGCTCTCCAAAGGTCTCCTCAATGCCAGGGTAACCGTATTGTCCGGTCGGGGCCGCAGCACTGATCATGGGAGTCATCATCGATCACTCATAAATCAATCGACGACCGGAGGACCTCTTGATGCGGTTGCATTCCGTCCTATCCTACCATCGGGAACTGCCCGGGAGGCCTCAGTGCCATATGTCAGATCATGATACGACTCGACATCAAGTGCCGATGCTGAATTAGCGCTCTCATAATGAGAGCCTCGCGGCCGCTTAACAGGCACCACCTGAGTATCAGATCGCCCTCAATTGTGTCAAAACTGGCGCATACTTCTTCGTCTTCCGATTCATCAACGTCAGAATCATCGTCACTGTTGTCATCAACGTATGTGAGTCTACGTTTTCTCCTCCCAACAGGCTGACTCTCCGTCTGTACTTGAGTCAACTCTTCGCTCACAAGAGAAGCCCGCCTAACCGGCGCAGTACTTGTTGTCGCCGAGGAGATGCTGAGGACAACGCTAGCGCTGTTCACGGCAGCCCGTCGGTTCCTCAACTCGCCCGCTACATTCACACAGGCTCCTTTTCAAGCCGAAAAATTAGGCCCAGAACGGTCACATCACCACCCAGAAAATGGACAGTGATTATATTAGACCGATCCCAGCTCACCTCTCGACGGCTGCTGGCGAGGCGACCATCTCCACGTCTGTCGCATCACAGTGCAACGGCGACGATGGTTTGTCCTCTTCCTTCTTTGGCAAGACTTTGAAGAAGGACAGTAACGAGCTCTGACGTTTGCCGCCGTCCGAGGCCGCACTGGAGCGGCGATTACTACTCATAGAAATCCGAAGACCGCTACTGTAGAAGCAGCGTATTGACTCGAGTACTGCAACACAACCACGACGCTGCCACGCACAAGCACACAATTATAGTGTGATACAATAACGAGCACTCCTGATGAGGTGGAATGGCTTCCACTATGAAGGGGGTCATGAAAGGTTACTCGGAGTTGTTTAAGGTTTTACAATTATCCGAACTTGGAAGAGCTCTCCCGCGAGAAAAAAAGACTCCCAAATTTTTCTGATCTCGGGATCCGGAAAGCTTAAAAAGCACTTCAATCGAAAGCCGGGAGATCGCCTCACTGGGGACCGACTAAACTACGTGAACAGGAACTCAAGAAAAAGCTCGGCTATAGGGCTATGGCGTTAGATGCACACTGTGTAGTATCAGCGCTGTTCGTCAACCACAATACACACTATAGGTTACGTATCTTAGCGGGAGTTCATTGAATCATATCCGAGGCGAACGGCCATTGCTTAATATGACGGGTTAGCGGCCTGTTACTCATTATGCGCCGATCGTCTTGTGCATGCGTGCATAGCTTATCCCCGTCGAGAGAGTAAGCTTAGAAGGAAAGTTAGAAAGACTTTGGACTATGAACAACAACGGAGAATCCCTTATCGGTCGTTACTTCTCTCATTTTTCATCTCAACATCTCTTACTTCTCTACTCGGAGGGGAAAGTGTTACTCATCATCCGCCGATAGTCTTGCGCATGCAACAACGGAGAAGCAACACGGCCATAGGCCACAGCTGAAGATGGCGGGCGTCGCTGCTCCCTCAGGGTGACGCGACGCTGAAGCGTTCATTGCACAACTATGCCAACGGTAAACAGGTCAGCACAGCCGGCTGCACAAAGTCGACCTTCTGTGGTACAAGCCTCTCGACTTCTCGGTTCTTCTCCTGACCGTGCATCCATCGCTTTCAGCATGCAGACCGTCCCTCTGAGTCACATTGAAGGTTCTACTTACTCCTACAACGTGGGAGGGGCGAATCCTCCCTCAAGCCTGACTGATCTGTACACTAGCTATCGGCCGTTGCCTTCGAGCAGCCGGTTGGGACGGGTCCGGTAGTTCCGTCCCACCAGCAGGTATTCAGGACTGTGACCTGGCATTTCTCATTTATGGAAATGGCAACTCTCTTGGCTACTTACTTCCGTAACAAAGAGATCCTGTTCATGAAGGTAACGCAAACCTGGTCCCCGGGTAAGTTCGTGTACAGGTCATCTACCCGTCCTAAGGTCAAGCGGGTCTACAAGGTACGCGACGATGGGGACGTGATGGTTCGAGTTAAATCCGTTATGACCGATGGCGGCCTCAGGCAGCCTGCCTGGAATGGCGGAACACGGCAAGCGCCGCCGCCGCCGCTCGGCGAGCGGCGCTCGCCCGCAACGGGTTGCGTCACCGCCCGCGAGGTGACGCCGGAACGTCCATCGATCGTCGTTCGTTGCTCCTCCTCACCTTCATGTGACAATCGCCCTCAATGTATCTTGGCGCTATATTTCGTCGGCCGATTCCCGACAGCTTCTGTCAATGCAACTCTCATCAATTTCAGCTCTGTCGAAGGCTTTTCGCCCAAACCTTTCCTTCCAATGAGTAACTCCATCCCGACTTGGTTGGCGGTCATTCAAGCTGTGTTCATCTTCACTACAGCTCTGGAGCCGGGCACGTACATCTACGAGGCAGTAGACTGTACTATAACTTACAGAGTGGAGGCGGACCTTAAAGCTATATTTACCCTCAAGACACACGTCAAGCCTGGACCGTGGGCTGCGGTCGATTTTTTGACTACTTTTACCCTGCCCCCAGTCCCCCTGGTGAGCGATGATGGCAATAAAACATATTCCTATTCCTTGCGAAGGGCGGTTCCTCCCCGGACTATTCATGATCTTTTCACCGGAGTCAGGCTTGCTTTCCGAGGCGCCTTTTGGATCACGCCTGTCGATGACAGCTTCCCACCAGCTGGCACTAAGGATGGAGACTTCACTGTTATCACTTACGAGACCCCCTACGCCATTTCCATCAACTTCCGGGGCAAGCCGATCATCCTCGTGAGGAACGGTCGAAATGCGGTGGCTGGTAAATACGTATACAGGTCATCTACCCATCCTAGGTTCAAGCTAGCTTACAGGATACGCCGTGATGGGAGCGTAAGGATACGAGCTAAATGTGAGAAGCGTGGCACCCCTCGCTTTCATTTCCGGTTGTCCGAACGCTTTGGGCCGCATCAGACCTCCAAGTACTACGCCGTGGAGCCTAGGAGGCTACCTGGAAGTAGCTCAGACGATGGCTGGAACAAAGTATTGGATGCGGTCAGACGTGCTTGCCCGAGCAAAAGCCGTTTTGTGGAGTCGAACGACCTCAAGCAGGTTTTCTTTGCCAATGACACGACGATCTTGGTGAAATTCCGCGGACCTCGCCTTGCCCTCACCAGAGTCGCCCCCGCAAGTCATTCATATTATCGAGTGGCTTGAGCAGCATCGTGCGGCATACCACCCATTGTGCGTCAAGTTTTTCCTAACAGTACTTTCAAATACTTTGGCCACTCGCCAGAATGTCTGCTCCATCGTCGGTGTGGAATTCAGATCTGATTTCTGAGAACGAGCCGATTCTTTAACCAATTCATTTTCCTTCACCCTCGCTTCCTCGTCTTCATAGTCTATCGCTGCCTATGATTAACTCGTAACTCAGCGATAACATCCTGTATTATGGATGCTGCTATAGTAGATGGGCCAATGGATTAATCTCATAATCATCACTATTAAATAATGGTACGAAGATGTGCCCCTTCAAGACTTGTATCACTCTATATGAGAGGCCTTTTTTACTTTTCAGCGTAGCCCGTTTGACCTGTCTGAACTAGGTTACACAATGGGCCATGCTGGCGGCACACAATGTGCTGCGTTCTGTAAATTGCTGGTGGGTCTGACTCAGACCGTCCGAGGTTACGCGGGCTTGTGGGGCTTTTCTAGCGATTAAACATGTATGGTCCGCTCTCCCTGAATTTCAGGGTCCTTCAGGGCCTGAAAGAACACCGCTTCGAATCGAACGCGAAATGGTGGTCGGAAAGGATAGAGGCCCGAAGCTTAAGCCCCCATCCTTTCCCCATCTTACCCTTCATCGGATAAGCCGTAAACAGCTCAGGGTCTTCAAAGAGAGCGGAATAGTTAAGAATTTGTAACGAAGTAAGCACCGGCAGTCAGGCCAGCATCAGTTCGTGATTTATACTGTCGATAGCATCAAACTACCTTCTGGGTCCCACCTACGCCTGGAACGTGGCTCCCAGATGGATTGACCTACACCTCTGGTTACCTACCTAAAGACTTCACCCATGAGCCATGTCTCTTGTCAAAGATCAGCAGCTCTACCGACGCAGTAGAATTTGATCGAACTGGGGAAAGTGCTCATGATTGGTATAAGTCCATCGAGAGGTTGCTGCTGAGTAACTGCGTGACGCAGTCTGCGTCATTGATCACGATCAACCCGAGCCGTATGTTGGCAGCACCACCGTCGTACTCAGTCTGGGGAATTGACCGTCTCCAACTCATACAAGCGGTGACTCTATCTCAATCGTCTCCCGAAAGGAAAAGATCGAGTTCATGAAGGTGAGAGGCCGCCTGACACCGGGTGAGTATGTCTTCAAGGAGGAAGTACATGGCTCCCTATCTCGAGGTTGGTTATAGAATACGTCCTGACGGCCATGGAGATATGAGGGTTAAGTGCAAGAAGCTTCGGACATCTCGTTTGAGTTTCAAGCTTTTCCGTTGCACTAAGGGTCTGCAGTGCGATCACTATGCTGTGAAGCCGGCCGATATGACTCTCATTAATGTTAGATTTGACGAGGGTCATCGATCATACCCTTCCTTTCAAACGATCAACTTCGTTCAGACTTGGTTTCCGGTATTTCAAGCTCACACAGCCATCACGACAGCTCTGGAGCCTCCAGTCTCAAGACTCGAGCCTGGTACGTACATTTATGAGCCGGAAGACTGCACTATAACTTACAAAGTGGAATCTAAAGCTAAATTCACACTCACAGCACATACTAGACCTGGGTTTGTTGCAGGCACTTCTACTTTAACTTGTTCTCTCTCTCCCCCTGGAAACCTACGGTTACGAAAACTATTATTATTTGGCGGTCTCGCAGCAGATCCTCCCCTATCTTATGATGATCTGTTTACTCGTGTCGGGCGCACCTTTCGTGACGCCGCGTGGATATCGGGCTGCGATGACAGCTTCCCACCGGCTGGTATTGAGTACGGAGACTTCCTTACTATCGCGAACTCGACTAAGAACGCTGAGTTCATCTCCATGTTCTTCCGGGGCGAGCGGATCTCACTCATGAGGGATGGGCGAAATATGTCGCCAGGTAAATACAAATATAGGTCATCCTGCTTTCCTAAGGTCAAGGGGGCCTACAAGGTACGCGATGATGAGGATGTGCAAAATTTGCACTGCAAATGCGAGTGGAGTGCGGGAGGCGAGCCGCTGGGCGCTTCCGTTTCAAGCTGTCCGAACGCTTCGGGCCGCAGCAGACCTCCAAGTACTATGCCCTGGAGCGTAAGAGCCTACCCAGGGGTAGATGATCTACCGTAGATCGGACGATCTAAAAGCACAAGCACGTCTGAGACGTGCTTGCCCGAGGAACCAACGGTTTTTGGAGGCCGACGACCTCAAGCAGGTGGTCGCTGGCACAGACAGTAAGATTTTCGTGAAATTTTTTTGGCTGCCTGCTTCAACAATGTTGAAGCAGGTAGCCTGGCAACTGGGCGGCACCAGATCGTTGCAAACTGATGTTGAATCAACATCAGCTTGCAACGATCTGTCTTCTCGAGACAAGTCGGTTCATGTGGCCTAATCCACTTTTATTCATCCTCGTCTATATAGCCTATCGCTGGCGTATAATTGCCTCATAAGCCCGTGATGACATCCCGCATGATGGACGCGGCTATAGTAGATGGGCTAGTAGATTTTTATTATAATAATGGTACAACAAAGTACCCCTTAAGACTTGTATTACTTGGTATAGCCTAAGAGTCCTCCACCTCTCGCTTTTGTCTGCCGTTCAACCCTTACTAATTCACGTGACAAAATATACCTTTTTACCTATCTATATACCATATATATGTATTTTGCGTTTCCCATTTTGCCAGTAATCATGAGATCACTCACACCCTGCAGGGTTTTCTTTGCGATTATACCCGCGCTGAGGTACGATCAGGCCATGGGGATGGCATGCTTTCCCCGCGCGGACGCTGATTGCAGTTGGGCGGAAGGAGGGAGGTCGCGAAATATAACACTCTCAACGGAGCAGGCAGCACCGGCAGTTAGGTCAGAATCAGCTCCAAACTCGCACTGTCAATGGCAAAAGTTGCCTTGCTGCAGTATTTTAGCGCTCCAGCCATTTCATTGCGGAATGATTGCAGGCCTACGCGTTCTCCTCTCACAAGGTTGACT
>JABANP010000962.1:0-10278 GCA_013115135.1 Perkinsus olseni
AAGTATGGGCTTCGGCTTTTCAAGGCACAAGTGTACCTTCCACCACAATGGCAACTTCATCGGTTATAGTATTGATACCATATTTCAAACAGACTCTACTCACTTCAAGGTTTGGATTCCCACCTATGGCTCTTGTAATTTTGTAATACAAAGGACATGGATAGGTGGCACCTATTAGGTGCGGAGCGGCTCCACCGGAGCCACGGTACAAAGTTTGTATGCTTTCCAGCGGGTCCTCTCTACGAGACGGAACACTACTTGCTACTTGCTGAGACGGCATCGATAGGAGTTGCTACCAGCTGTAACAACTATACGCAGTGGAGCGGGATAGGAAGAATATTAATCTAGTCTAGTTTTATGTATGGAATATAGCTACATAGATAATCGATTACTTAAGCGGAAATAAATGGGTAACACAATGGATGTCTCCAAGGATTATTGGGGACACGGGATACAGCAGACACAGAGAGGGTTCATATTGTGGACTGCGGTTTCTCCCACAGACGAGGCCGGCTCATCAACGGTATCCAACTTATATTTTCCTTCTCCCTCGTACTGCAGTGGTGGCTGACGACCATATCTTCCCGCCTATCGACGTCTATCCGACCTCGCGTACCTCCTGTCATCTATGATGTCTTGGTCTCCGACGCCAGCGTGTCTGCCCTCGCCGCGGTGGTCCTCACGCACTCTTCCGAGGCCTTCCTCTCCCGGCTACCTGTCACAGCCCTTCGTCAAGAGTGGTCGAACATCTTCCCACACTCCCCCCCCCATGCGCCAGCACAGTCTTCTTGGAGATGACTGCCATTGCGCTAGCATTATTTCTACGTACCCAGCTGTGCCCCGTTCTTGAAACCATTCCTGCAATTTGCATTTTCAGCGGAAGCCAAAGTTCTATTGATGTGCTGCATAAAGGTTTCACGACTCATGCAGTACTTGGCCCCCTCTCACATGTGGTCTTAACATCAACAGAATCTACAACTTTGTTCTATCATTTACCTTCTGCAGCCAACTATTTAGCCTCCCGTCTCTCTTGTCTCTCCCGTGATCATTCGTTCTTTCCCAGCGGTGTTTGTCAAGTTGTCATGAATCCTGCCGACTTCCATCGGTGGTGTATCCAACATACTTACTAACACATTTCCCATATACCGTTACATCTCCCAAGTTCAACTAAAGTATTTGAAAGCTCTCGTATAAGTTACCTGCAGGTATCTTCTCCTCTCTTATGCCCCACCCAGTGGGTGGTACCCAGGAGACATCCATCAAACTTTATGTCAATGGAAAGCTACTCAACCTCCCAGTGGCTCAGCCGGCGAGATATCAGGCAAGCAGCGACTACAGCAGGCTTCTCTCCGACCTTCTTCTCAGCGACAATATGCGGTCTCTGTCAAATACTACCTCACCATCACGACCTTCCCCGCAACTGCAGACCGCCTTCAAACATATATGAGATATCTCCGCGATCCAGGCTTCCCCGCCAAGACCATTCGGAAGTACATCTCGGCAATACACTCAAGACATAGTTTACGTGGTTTCGCCAAGCTTTGTGTTACTGAATAAGATTCTGTGCGGCGAGCTCTACATGGTATCGACAAGACAGCTAAACGAGACGGCGGCCCCAAACAAGCTACACCAATATCTCATGCCGCCCTCCAAGCTCTGATAGCTTTACACGCTGTCCCTAAGTCGACAAAGGCTTCCCTCCGCGGTATAACTCTCTGTATGACGGGCTTGGTCGCCCGCCTTTGCGAAGTCATCAACTTGAAGGCTGACCACATCTCTCCTCTTGAAGCTACTGATTCCTGCAACTTCGTCACCCGCGTCGAGCTACATGACACCAAAACGACTGATTTGGTTGTCAAGGAAGTCGCCTGCCCGTACATCAGGAGTCCCAAGTCTGAGACCAAGTCAAGACTTGAAGCCTTGTCCCGCTCCCTTCTGTGTCGCACAGCTGTCCCAACGCTCACTGCTATCGAGCAACCGAGCACAGCAACGATAATCGTTCAATTTATTGGACTTCGTCAAACAGGGCGCGCGCAGGTTGCAAGTGTGCACACGTACAGACTACCACAACATTAGCTAAACCCAAAAACGAGCCGTTACTGTACACGATCAATGGTAGGGGTCAGCAAAGGGGGTGATGTGGTTCAGTAATACAGCTCGAACCCACCCTCGCCGCCGTACTACGCCAGATTCGTGTTGCTCCACAGGCATTCCTTTCCGGACTGCGACACCTAGGGGAGGGGGACATCCCTTCAATACACAGACGCCGTTGTCCCTCGACATTAGCTGTCCCAACGCCCACTACTGTCGAGCAACCGAGCACAGCGACGTTTGACGGGCAGTTACACGACAGTCATTCGAGAACTAATTGAGTTCAACGAGGCTGTGATCGTAACTTACGACTCGTAAGTTCCAGCCTTTCGTAAGTTCCAGCCTTTCGTAAGTTTCAGTCTATCGTAAGTTCTAGCCTAGCGTAAGTTCTAGCCTAGCGTAGGTTCTGGCCTAGCGTAGTGCCTCTAGTACTGAACTGGTTGGCGGCTGTCGCGTAGCGTGTACTCGTCTTTAGTGCAGGCATCTGCACTATAGAGACAACATAGTGACGACTGTAGTATACGCTATGTAACAGCTACAGCCAGGTTGAGTACTATTCAGCGGTCAGACTATCACCGCTACACTTACCTTCACTGCTGCTGCGTATCACTAGCCTCAGATAACCATCTGACCTTACTATGCGCTTTGCACTCGCACGCATGAATATACGTGCTACACTAAGCTTAGCTCAGTGATCTGCCAATCACATTATTGCATAGCTCCCATCCAGTCCAATTTTACCTCTCTTTGAGCCCCGTCTCAAATGACCACACTGTACCGAGTTATAGTGCACATCGTGCACTCGCGTGCAAGAGTATACGTGCTATCTAACGCCACACATGACGCTATACAGTATAGCGAAGTATAGCCTATACTTCACATTATCCCTTAGCGCTGTACTCAGTTATGAGGTGTATTATCGCTAGCCAGCGAAGAGATTCTCAGTTACCCCTTTAAGGTTTCCACGAATCCTCAAAGATGCTCGTCGGTTGGTCCGTCGTCCTTCTAGCTCTCCTTCCGCTCGCCGGAGCAATCGTAAACAGCCTCGATAACTTCCCGGGGCGCCTCCCGTCTGCTAATATCAATGATTGGGAGGTGACACCAGAGCTGATCAATGCCTTGAAGACGCTAGAAGCCTACTTTGTTAAAATGGATGAGAAGCGAGTTGCCTCGTTCAGCGCTGGCCCCCAGCTAGCATCGATCTCGGCTGATGGAGGCTTCGCATTCCCACCCAATTGTACCCCACTGGAGAGGCCGGCGAACTACTCCTACTGTTTCCACGGCAATCGCACTCAAAATGGCAAGGACAAGACTGTTGTCGCCGTAGTCGACTTCTTCGATATCAACGACCCCAAGGACAACACCGTTATCGGCCTCACAGCTGAGTTCGAGGGGAACGACGCTCAAGACCTAGAGGCTCACGCGGGCGGCGAAGCAGAGCTGATGATGGTTGGCAACAAGTCGTACGCCGGGGCAGCCGTCTATCTGAAGACCTACGACGTCGACGAGCCGCGTAAACCCGGTATGCTTGGTACCTTGCAGAACAGCTTTGTGGCCGAGCCTCACATAAAGTTCTACGCCTTCAATTATGAGATCTTGGACATAGAGAATGGTCCAGTGGAAACTAGCTACGTTTATGCCAAGAAACCTGTGGATGTCGGCTTCAACGTAGCGGCGGAAATCTCGAGACCTGTGCAGTTCGGAAGCGTTGCTGCTTCTCTACAGTTAACTCTGAATAGCGTCAAGGGCAACGACAGCAGATGGTCTCTCAGAGGAGGTGGCAAGGTGACTTTCGGCATCCCTCCCTTGCTCAACTTGAACATCCCCATTAACTACATAAAGGAGGACATAGAGATCCCCCAAGGTCCTACCATGTAACTATTCATTATGAACAGTGGGGAGTATCAACGAGGATTTGTATCACCCTCAGCGGTTCGCACGGGTCGAGCGACTAGTGTAAACGCTGATTCATACATCATCGGGTGTCACGATCCGGGATGCGACTATGGTTTGATGGATGCTCGATGAAGTGCTGAGCATCACCTGTGTACCCGTTCATCTCGTTGTACTAACTACTCTTGTGTGCATTAATGGCACGCGTGATTCGCTCGGGCCGAGCTATGGCCAGTCTCGCATCCGTACGTATACCAGTTTTTAGTAAAAGTAGTCCTAGTAATCGTCGTGCCTGGTAGTTAGGCATTTTCAGATACGCAGCGTCTTCTGGGAGTCGCGTTCAGGCGGGGCCAGATCAAACAGTGAGCATTCTAGTAGTATGTCGTTGCACGCATCGAATCCACCAACCAATTTTTCGCATTATGTGACTCGCATAACTTGCCCGTTCGAGACGATGCAAGTCGGTCACTCTCACAGGTTGTCTTGCACTCATCGAGCACACAGAGTGTGGGGTCACCGAGACTAGGCGAGCACTCCTTTTCTGCTCAGCCCTGTTGTGTCGAGAAATCGTGAGCTTGCGGACTCCGCAATGCGGAGCTCGCCTTACCCGCAGCGACTAGGTTCTAGTCACTAGGGCAAGCGTATAAGGCAGCGAATAAGCTCTGTGAACTCGTGTGAAACATAGTTATCAATGATAACTGGGCCACGGCCCGTGGCCCACGGCACGTTCCGCCGGCAAACTTTCCCCGCCACTTTCGACGGGATTCCAACCCTGGCCACAGGGTGGAGAGTAGATCTGGCAACCGGTCAGCCAAGATTTCCATCGCGGAAAGGGTGGGTTGTTAAACAACCGCTGTTTCAAACTTGTTTGCTCGCACAGCTTCCACAGGAGAGCCATGTGTATCTAACTGTACTTGCCCATGAATACACGTCTACAGGAACTCGTGGTCCACAAATTGTGGAGCCCCAAGTTATGATTTCTCTTACGCGGCTCCCTTTCTCCCCGGCGTTGGGGCGTGGGCCGGAGGACCGCGCGAGGCGCGCCATGTCTTCGGCCAATATGATGGAGCAGCTCCGGCATCACAGAGAGGAACCACACGACGTCGCCAGGGTGGGCGGGAGGTTATTTAGAGAATAAAACAAACTGACTCTTGATGATGACACGTCCTACTCACTCCAACTCTCCAACCGAATCACTCACTAGCTCTATCACAAAGCCAATGTCCCATCGCGCGCCGGGCGTCTTCCCGAGTAAACTGGCCCAACGAGTTGACCTCAATCGGTTCGGGGAATCGTATGGTTGAGCTGGACGGAGTCCCACTGTGCAGAATGAAACTGTAACAATTGAAGCTGTACGCCTCAGACTTTGAGGCTCAAAGTCGTACTGACTAGTACTGCACGGAATGGAGATGTTCGAATTGACTCGAGACGAAACTGTACGACTCCACGTGAGACCAAAGTAGTCTAAGCACGTATAAGTTGGGTACCAGATTGGTGCCGTATGAGTCATACGGTATGACAACCACCCCGCCTGACACGGCATCGGCCATCCCGCGTGACCGCAGTTCTTGAGGAGTAACACTCCAGTTCTTGGTCGCAGGCTGACTCAGATGGACCACACTGCCTTGCGAGTCCTATGCTCACAGTGAACAGTTCAAGAGGGTGTAACCGAAACACAATCAGTTCACTGTGAACTGGTTGTGCTTCAGTTACACCCATGCATGGCTGAATACCTTCCTGGGTGAGGGAAATTGAGCGAGCAGACTCAATAGAACTCAGACTCAGTGGAGCCCAGACGTTCTCCAGGACCGGCTTATCGCCGAAGCAAAGTCAAAATTGAGGTCCTCCTTCCACACGAAAACGGCGAAACCTGTATCGAGTCACTGCCCTCCACCTCAGCAAATGAAGGTTTATTATGAAACCCTCTCTAAATAAGAGACTCTAATAAAGAATGTCTCGACTATTCTCCCCAATCTCCTTGAACAAGGGCTCGAGCGCTGCGCGTAACGAGGGTCCCATAGAGGGTGTGAGCCGTTGCTATCCCCAACAGCGAGCACAGAGTGTTCTCTCAGTGCAGCTAACTGCTCGAGGATGGCCCCGTTTTCAGACTCATGCCTCGCCAGGGCTAGATGATCTAGCTTAGATCTGTGTCGTACACTACTACAGTAAGATTGCTATGGGATCATCTACTCAAATAGACTCAATTCCTATGGTCCCTACGTACAAGTAAACATGTGTCACAATCCTCCTGATTGAATCTGATCCGTAGTCCATCAGGTCCATCCGATGGTCCATCAGGCTGATTCCGTAATGTGTCATATCCAGACACGGTACACGACCTCGGAGGTTCTGATATCATTATAAAATCGGGATGCCTGTAAACAGACATGATATGACTCATCATAATCTCATTGGACTTTCTACAATTCAACTGCAGAAAAGACAGGGTCATAGCTCGTCAAAGACTCCACCAACAGGTGGAACACTCCCATCACCATAGTCTGTCATGTTACAATTCTGCCTCAGAACTATGCGTTTTTCCTCGCACACAGCGCCCAAGAAGGCGTTGTGGCCAACTGTCTTGCATAACGTCGTTATGATAACGAGCATCTGCAGCCTCCGATATCAAGTCGACTTCCCTTATGAGGACAGTTCCTCATGATGTGATTGAATCACAGTGGTTCTCTCCACATTGTGGAGTCCACACAGAAAGCAGCACGCCTTGGAGGCATCGACCTTTGCCTGGCAAGAGAGGTTGCTCGAATAGGGTTGTCCACAATCATAGCAACAGTGCACCGTCGGATGGTCTTTGGCCTTAAGTCTCATACTCTTAACATAAAGACCTTTCTTGACAGCATGATTCCTGTCCCCGGGGACCCCGGGGACAGGAAACTGTTCTATGCCCCTCTATCCCCCGGACCGTCATGCGACGCATGAACTCGACACCTGTTGAGAGAACTTGAAAGACTCTCAATGAAAGTTCGGTATTGGGAAACGTCGCTTCCTTCACGGTTTGTCATAGTTCCCGACTCGAGAATTTGGATCTCTCTCGCATGCCAGGGCTATCCGGGAAAGTAGGAGGTTGTCCTCGTCATCCCAAGCTGGCTTTCCTGAGTCCGCATTGATAATTTCCCCGATCTCATCATCAACTCTGTCCGCCAAGCGCAAACGCTGCTCCTGAGGAGCGGAACTCCGGCTCTAGCTCGCCAGTCAACACAGATAGAACTCACTGCCTTGTCAATCACATGCTTGGAGCGAACAGAACGGGCCTCGGCAACGGCCTCTTCCAAACCCATCGTGAGCCATTCAGAGAAGTCCCATGGCATGCCTGAGGGTTTGAACTTCAAGCCCTTCAAGGAGCTTGCAAGGTAGCAGCGACCTTCCCATAGCGTTGATTCACCCACGGATGGGACTGGGAGTCAACAACAACCGGGATCGTAACGCATCGATCATTGACAGCCCATCCTAGAGCAAATCAGCGAGGTCACTCGAAACTCATGCATGGTTGAACCCCCAATCAATAAATCAATTTTGAAACCGTGGATAGATTTCAGAATTGATTTCCACACGTAAAATGCGGTTGGTTTATTGAACACGCCCAGACTCTCTAGTGGGGAACCCGAATTAGCCAACCTTTTCCACACGTTCTATGAGGTCGACTTACCCTTGTGGCCCAACCGAGAGCGTAGGTCTTCCTTCCATAAAAAAACTGCAGCTTCGACTTCTACCGACTCACTGCCCATCACCTTAAGCGTCGAAACGAAGTACCTGTCCGCAAAACGAAGGAACCAAGTTTCAGCCGAGTCGTGGCGATGAGGAAGGTCTGAACGTGTACTGGAGAGTAGGACTGTAACACAAGAGGGGGAGCTTATAAAAAAGGTAATGCGATGAGATCGTCCCAGAGTCTACCGGGAAGGTTCCTAGCTGTTTCCGACGGAAACAGCTAGCGGAAGCATCCGAAGAGTCGTTCAAGTAGGGGCTTACTCGTCGCCTTCGTACTCGACGATAAGCTTCAAATCGTCTGCGGTGAGAGCACTCAGTAACTGTCCGACTATTGCCTGCCCTTCGCCTTGCGTTTCCCTGATCAATGCCGGATAACCCTCTCCGTTGACAGTTAATCTGATCGTGAGAAGAAGTGTAGTACGCGAGAAGACTGTAAGACCCAAAAACAATCTGATAATGGATGGTCGATCATATGATCGTGATATAGAACCCGGCGTAATAAGGATGAACCTTCACGATCTTTCACGTAGTGATATATCCATTTCTCACAGCGCGGAATTCAGTTGCAGCAACTCACGAGAAAATGTTTAGCGTGGCAGCGGCTACAATGTCTCAAAAACTGACAATGACAATGACTGACCTCCGATAGCCCGCAGAGGCTGGAAGTACCGCTGTGCAACAAGGGGCTTCGCGGCCAAGTAACGCCGAACGCAGCTGAAACACCACAGACGATGAAGTGGCGGTGGCTAGACTCGACCGGACCTCCGCCGACATGAGCGTTCCGTAAACGAAGATTGGACGAATGCTGAGATCCATCCTCACTTAACTCGGAGATAAACTGGGAATAAAACTCGACACCGGAACTCTTCCGGCGGAACCGGCGTCGCTCATGCCGTAGCAACATTATCCTTCCAGACACTTGAAGCTCAAACGATGATTCGTGCAGGGAAGCAACATCACAAATGCTTTCACCACAATACAATCCTACTGCGATCTGCAGAAAGGTGATCATCTATGTGTTGAGGCCTCAGAGACTCTGAGGTCACTCAGATCACCACTCTGAGTCAGAGTATCGTAACTATCGGAATGATGTCAGCCGGAGACGCTGCCGCTGTAGATGCTGCAACGTTTGTGGGGTAGAAGACGTATAGTGAGGGAATCGGCTGCCACGATGACGAATCCGTGCAGTTTGATGTACTTGTGCACCACAGTATCATCAGACGGTCATCATCAGCGACCTCGGAAGGAGCCTCAGTCCAGTACTCAAGCACTATATCAAGCATGTAGCCAGAGTATGCGGTCAGATCGGGCGCCGACACCGACGGCTGGTCACCAGCGTTAGTTTGCAACGTACTCAAAACATCATAAGTGATGATACCTTCGAATCTTCCATCATCGTCAGCGCCCACGTCGTCCGAGTTTATCAGTGTTATCAGGGAACTGTCGCAGCGAGAAGAGTTCCCAGTAGACGGAGTGAGGCCCGTCTTCATCAGGAGTGTACTTCCAAGTGGTCCGACTTTCACTCTCACTCCGAAGCCATCGGGGTGGGCCCGTTGCACTCTCATCTCGACAGGTGAAGTCGAATCTAGCCGAAGCTCCACAGAGCCTATCATTCTGACACTCCTGGCTTTCGTCGCTTCCGGGACGTCGCTGAGGCTGACACTCGAAGTACCGTAGGGGTCGTTGTATGCTACAGTCGTGTACGGTATAGGTGTGAAGGTTCTGTGCCGTACGAGTGACCGATGATGCACTAAGGAGGTGAAATCAGGGTTGCGAAAGTACCTGATGAAACAGAGTGATGGCCGGAGATGAAGATGGGAGAACAACACATGCCGAGTTTTACTGAGCAAGCAGACCTCCTCTTTGGCGAAGCCACACCGCAACGCAATAGTTGCCGTTCTGCGTGAACTTGGGCGTGAAGAGGAACTCCCCGTCTGAGTGGACCCCTGTTCGACAGGGGTTCGCCTGTTCGCCAGCACAACAGGGCCTGTTGTTGAGATGCCGAAGGAATCAAGCCGGCCTTCCGTGCACCTATCGAAGACATACCACTCTACGTCAAGACAGTATCTCCTGATAGAGGCGTTGCTGCTGTTATTGTACTGTAACGGTAAGAACTGTGAGTGCAGCATCGCTCTCATATGAAGAGGCGCATCGATAACCGTACCCATGGCTCGACCAACCAGGGTGTCTCGACCGATAGGATTGCCGTAGGAATCTCTCATCGTGCAAGTCCAGTTGTATTGGGTGTTCGACGACCAAGCCGAGCCGCCCGGAGCAGGAGCGCACCCGGTCGTCAGCCTGTCCACTGTTGATGGGGTGATCGGGAATGGGGTGATGCTGCTGACATCAATATGCTGGCCATTGATGATGACCTCGAGTTGTGCGCTCGAAGAGGCGGTGGTGCAACCGAGGTAGATGGTAAATGAGAACGTCGAGGGATTGCTTTTATCGTTGGGAATTGAGCAGGAGAAACCCTCCTGCAGCTGCAGGTAGACCGATATACTGTTCACCGCACTGGCATCTTCGTGTCGATTGTCGCATGCGTCGGATAAATCGACGATAACGAACTTT
>JABANP010000963.1:0-10265 GCA_013115135.1 Perkinsus olseni
CCTAGAACACCTCGAACTTAGCTTACTGATCTTGCCGCGACAGAGTCGAGCTGGATGACCAGACCCTAGACAGCGATAACACTGTATAGACATAGAGTCAGCACCGACAGCGTAGACGTGCGCATCGAATGAATCCGAAGCATCATCACCAAGCTTGTCGACAATAGTGTTGATTCTATGAGTAGGTAGGCCTCGTCGAGAAGTGTTCTGGTTAGAACTCTTAGACTTAGAGTTCTTGTCTGAAGTAGAGCCAGCTGCAGCTTCGGTCTCATCCTTAGAATTGAGGTGAGACTTAGCCATTTGGTCATAGAGGACCTGACGTTGTACACGACCTAGGCGTCTTCGCTCGAAGCCCGTTAGTAGATCAACGAAGTCATCGAACGAAACGTTGCCGTCACCGAGCTCGCGATCGACCTTATCACGAAGGTAGTCAGACTGTAGACCATCATAGAGTCGACGCTTCATATCATACTCGTAGGTCATGATGCCCATTAGATGGAGCTCTGTGACGATAGCTTCGAGCCTCTTGACATAGTCAGACAGAGTTTCTGACTTAGACTGCTCGCACATGACGAAGTTGACCTTTGCCTTAGCGATGGCGTCATCATTGTCATAGAGGGAGCGAATACGACCACGTAGATGATCAAGATGTCTCTCGTAGTCGAGGTAGCACTTGGCAGGAGGAGGCATGCCCTTGATGAGCTTACGCCAAGTAGAGGGCTCAATATTACTACTGGCCCATAGATATCGAGTAACAGCATCGTGTCCCTCTAGAACAGAGTCGATCTCTCGAACAATAGTCGAACCGCTTCGTAGATCACCTTCCCCCTTGAACACAGGCTTGAGAGGTTTCTTCTCAGCAATAGACCGTGCAACATCATAGTCCTTCATAGAGATTCTGGTTCTACAAGGCTGAGAACCACATCCGGGACAACTAGACCCGTAGGGAGGAGCAGCACGATTAGGAGGTTGGTAGAAGCGGTTATCTTGACGACCATGTCCAACACCAGGTAGAGGCCGGATAGCGAAACCGTCCGAGAGGTTGATGGGAGGTCGCTTAGAGTCATGTCGAGGTGGAAGGCTTCCTTCTGACAGTAGAGAGGAACGCCGGGAGGACGAAGAAGATCTCGAAGCATTAGAACGCCTAGACCGCCTCAAAGTGACGCGATGATGGCCATTAGAACCCCCACTCCTAGAAGGCTCAATGCGAGATCTCCTAGAGTGGCGAGAGCTAGTAGCATCCCCATTCCTAGGGTAGGGACCCCTAGAATGGCGGGAGCTAGAACCATGGGCTCTCCCATTCCTAGAAGTTCTAGAGTGAGAACTAGTAGAATGGCGAGAAGTCCCTGAACCGTGGGCTCTCCCTCTCCTAGAAGATTCATAGTGCGAATCCCTAGAGGGGCGAGAACCCTGGACCTTCCCATTCCTAGAAGCCTTAGAGTGAGAGCTACTAGAATGGCGAGAGCCCTTAGAACCACCACCGCAAGGTACTTGCTGGTCAGATGGTAGTGAACCGCGAAGAGTAGACTGCTTCAAACCCTCGTTGTCATTGTAGACAGTGTCGACATTGATAGCATCAGGCATAGACGGCACCATGACAGGAGAGGCGGCAACCGAATAGGGGACCAGGGATAGATGACCATGTGGTCCCGGAATGTAGCCCCAGCGAAAGTTAGATGCACCTTGCGGAGGTTGTGGATAGACTCCAGAAGCAAAAGGGTCGACCGGTATAGGGTAGGGACCCTTAGGATCAGACAATGAAGCGCCGGGTTGATGAGGAAGCCCAATAGATGGGGGCATAGGGACACCAGGAAGATGAGGGTAGACACCAGTTGAAGTTGAACCACTCGCCGGAGGAACAACTAGATTAGCTGGTAGAATAGGAGAGTGCTTAGAATTCTCGTCCTGGTTGATATCGGTAGAGGTAGTCTTACCTGGATGGGCAGGAGAGGCATCAGGGTCGTCGTCCGTATGAGACTGTTCAATAGGATTAGAAACCTCTCGTAGTGGATCATTAGAAGACCGACTATCACCAGCAGGTACTTGAACGGTGTCGTCTCCTGAACTTCTCTTAGAGTCATCGTTGATACCAGCCTTAGAGGAATCAGCAATGTCGGCGTCGTCAGCACCAGGAGAGTCACCAGGCGGTGCCTTAGAGTACTGACCCTTAGAGGGATCGACCCGGGGAACCTCCATTCATACATTGCTGTTTCATACATTGCAGGTTTCGTCCACGTTTGTTTCGTCCATGGTAGGGTTCATCCTGCTTGTTTCGTCCATGTTACTTCCGTACATCCTCATTCATACACACCTCTTTCGTCCACGGGTCTTGAGTACATGATTCTTTCATCCACGCCGTTTCGTCCAATCATGCTCTAACTCCGCTTCTTTCTTCCAGGGCTTTTCGTACAAGCCTTTCGTACACGTGAGTTTCATCCACGCTACTTTTAGACATATGTGACGCCGCGGCGTCACATATGTCTAAAAGTAGCGCGCCGATTCGAACCTGGGACCATCGTCATGCAAGCCGGGAGCTCTACCAATTCCGCTATTACCAGCACCTACTACGACCTAAGAATCTCACCGCCGTCTCTACTGGTGAGTCACCAGTGGTGACGATCTAGCACTCCCCCACATCAGGTTGTCTCTGTGATGATCCCAGTGCCTAGAGGCTCCAAACATGAATGGAGCCAAGTTGAATAGGTTGGGTATCGCATGGGCGGTACTTTGTCGCAATTCAGAAGGAGTCTTACAGGTGAGTAGGTTAGCAGCTCAAGCTGGTATTCCCGAGGCCGTGGGCTCATTTCCTTCGATAAACATTTGCGTGTCGTCAGTTTCATATGTACGAACCACTATTGGACGAATGAATTTTTTTCGAAAAGATCGTGGCCGAATAGATCACAACGAGCATATCTTTGGATCAACCGCCCATGGACGAAATAATCGTGTACGAAACCGGTTATGGATGAAAAAATCGTGGCCGAAACATACACTTTTTCGATGTACGAAAAGATCATGAATGAACCGAAATTTGTACGAAACAATCTTGGATCGAAGCTGCAGTGGACCAATCGATCATGGACGAATCGCGGTACACCCGATCGACCTTACCGAGCTCGCTGTTGAGCTTAGCAATCCTAGAGGAGTACCTCGGAGTACCAGAATAGGTCTTGTTCTTCGAGGTTCTAGAAGAAGGCGTCGTACCGGCCATTAGAACTGTTCCCAATGATGGGAAACTAGATGGAGTCTGAGTCACCATAGACGGAGCACCAAACGTTGGAGTACACGAAGGGCCATACGAGCGTGTAGAGCGTACAGGCGATGGAGAGCCATCGTCCTGATGAGTAGATAAGGCGTTGAAGTTAGCCTTAGAAGAGGGTACGTACATACTGCTAGAAGAGAAGTAGTGCACAATAGAGTCGTTGCAAGGGACCATAGACAAGATAGTACCATCGCAGTTGAGGGCATAGGCCTCAGCGCGGCCGAATTGGCCACGAGGTTGATCATCCTTATAGAGAGGATGAGAACAAGAACCGTGCAGTTGCTCAGCCGTAGATGCAGGCTGAGCATCAGTGCGGGACGGTGACATGGGATATCCATTGATAGAGGCATCGTCATGGTGGCCGATGACAATAGACCGGTCTGGAGCTCCTCGAATAGATTGATCGGTAGCGCCTAGCAGTGATGCAGAACACTGACTAGAGGGCCCATCAGATAACGTGGAACCCAAAGGTGACATGAATATACTCGATGTCAATAGAGACGGCGAAACCGAAGGATGCGACCTAGAGCGGTCGACTTGTGTTGCTGGCGACAGACCACGCAACGGAGAGGATGACCTCGAAGATAGGAGCGGCAGCTGACCATAGAGTTGGTCATGGAGCCTTGTAGAGGAGGTCCAGACATAGGAGACGAGCCGTTGAACTCAGAGGTTCGGAAGGATATCCCGGTAGAATGTACGGGAAGGGAATCGTTGGTCGTAGAAAAAGTAGAAGGTTCTTGATTTGGTGGTGTAGAAGGGGATCCTAGAGAATCATAGGAGAAAGCACGAGAGTTCGGGACCGTCCCTAATCGATTCATTCCCGACGACTGCATCAACAGAACACAATGCGAAACCAACTAGATACGATGGCAATAGTCTAGAGGGCTAGGGTTCGATCCGAGAGAGTAGACTCGAGGAGCGAACGAGAGATAGATTGCAACGAGGTAGAGTAGAATCAATAGACAGGCTAGAGATTCAGATACTTAGCAGATACTCGATCTGAAGTACAGTTAGATCGCTCTAATATATAGAGTTCTCAGAACTTAGTTCTAAGCTTGGAGTGCTTCAGCGAAGCTAGCCGTTTCGAAGATCTTACAGTTTTAGATCTTCGGCGAGCGAAAACTTCGTGGCGCCGTTGGACGGCATAAACCGGGGAAAAACCATATTTCTAAAGAAAGTTGCCATTTTCTAAAGAAGTTTCTCGCTCGCCCGGGAGAGGATTGGGATTACGCTTTTGACTCTCGGATAACCTATGACCTATAACCCTAGGCCTTCGGGTTTGAGGTGATGGTCGCCCGAAGGGCGACCTGAGTCGGGTTTCGGGTTGACGGGGGTTACGGTCAGTACTCCACTAGGTCTTTTTCTCTTTAGTTTTTCTCCTTCTTTAGATTTTCGCCCTCTTGCTTAGATTTTCGCCCTTTCGCTTAGATTTTCACCGTCTACCGCATAAACCGTTTCAAAGGTCTTGCCGCGCAAACGGTGAGACCATGATCCTCGGTGTTGCGTAGTAAAAGTACATCTTCCACCGATGGTCCCGATTCCTCATGTTCGTTGATCGGGTCGGGGTGGGGTCTCCGAGGAAGGCGGACAATAGTGCCTTCTGTGCCAATCCCTCCACAGAATACACTTGTGTTCATGAATTGCGTGGGTTTCTTGACAAATCTTCGTCCAAGAAAGCGCAGCACCGCGTGGCGACTTTCAACTAGGCTTTGCTAATGAGCGGTCTACTCACCAGTGCGAACAGGTAAGCTGCGAAGATGATCGTCGCCTGTCTGTATGAGATGTATCGTTGTGTTACTCTGACGAGCTCCTTCCTATTCTTCCTTGTACTCTCTCTACAGTTCGCGCCCTGTGATTGGACCACTATGTCAGGGATACCCTATTTTGTTCCAACGAGAGACATTATTGAGCTGAGGTAAGGCGTTGGTGATACTACGGCATGAGATCGGCTCGACGCGACTCGACTCGAAACTTATTGCCAGGCCTTTACGGGCAGGAGCCCATAGCCCTATACACGCCCCGCGCAAGCAGCGCCCGAGAAGGCATGACCAGCAGCACAGAGCCTCATATAATATGGCAATCGTGGGCTCAGCTTTACAGTGACTGCTGATGGATGGCTTGGTGACTGAGCAGGTAAGCAGCAGCAGTGTGGGGGTCGCCACGGGCCGTGGCCCACGGCCCTCGACTCGAGGGGAGTGGGCTGCGCCCACTGGGCATTACGGGGAGAGAAAAGAAGTGAAAAGGAAGTTCACACTCAAGTCACCATAGAAACCCATATATAGAGAGTATGAGGATGTGCAATGACATGGCCGTGCCAATACCGGTCACCAACAAGGGGGACGTGCATGTATGGCAGGTTCGGTCTATACTTTGTACCGGAGAACCCGGCCACCCCCCGGCGACGATGACGCGTATAGACCTAGGGGGGGACATGAGATCAGATCTCATGGCCTATAATCCGAAATTTCAGATTCTGGATTGCGCTGCAGACGACCCTACTCGGGTTTTGTATTCTCACTAAGTCCGTCTCTCACAGCCCATATATTGTCGTATTGAAGCTTCTTCACGCTTGTGGACGCTTCTTCACGCTCGGGAATCGTACAGTTTCACCGCAATCGGGCGAGTGTTAGTTGTTTGCTTGCGTGTAAAGATGGTCTCTGCCACCACGATCGCCGCGGTCATGACCATCAGCAACGTCGTCGGCGCTACTATCACTCCTCGTCGCCTTCCTTCGACTGTGCCTCTACAATTGGGCTTCTACAGGATGCTCGGGGCTTGTGCTGAGATACCCGCCCTGATGACGGTGAAGGCGCCAAAGATCCGCATTCAAGTCGACCTCAGATTTGAAGACTATGACGGGCAAGTTTTGTTCGTCAGCAACTACTACTTGGCCTCCATAAGCATGCCTGTTGAGCCTGGTCAAGGAAGTAGAGCTTCGGGAAAATCAGACAGCCAATGCTATGCCCTGCGCAGGAAACGCCCGTTCGTAAATCTAGTACCGAGCGTGTTTTTAACGTATGCATCGATGCGATTCCCGCCTCTCGGCATGTTCGAGCTAAAACATTTTTTAATATGTCCTGGCACTGAAGAAGGTTCGGTAAGTGTCAAGCTGCGCTTGAAATCCGGTGAGTTCACTAAGATCAAATTGATCCTAACCAACCCGGATAGAGTACTCCCGGTGGTAATTACACCTGGGAAATATCTCAGATGGCCCAACGAAGATGATACTGAGTCTGATGATCATCCCTGTATGGAGGTTGAAATCTCAGGGACAGATGTTGGGGAACAGACTGCCGCTATTGTATTCGACCATAGAATAGAGGGGCGGTCCACCGTCCGTGGTTTCGAACTGACGAACTATGTTGCGGCCAAAATCATCCGAGGCGGAGATGTCGATGAGCACACTTCCGCGAGAAGCTACAGAGATTGCTACACTTTAGGAGAGCGTCATGGATCAGTTCGGCTTTAATCCGATGCGTCGTCCATCCCAGCCTCGCAAGATCAATCGAAGGTTCCAGCCAGGATATGTGCGGAAAGCAAGGACTTGATATCACTTATATACGGAAAGGATGATGCGACGGAGACGAAGGTCTATCTGGTGCGGGAGTCCACTAATCTAGCACTTCTAGCTGATGCCGCTGCTCGTCGAGAGTACGCACCATCCCTGATTTAGCGGGAGGCGATCATCGTCTCACACATAGAAGGAGATGTCATAGGATGCGGTGTTGTTGAGTGAATCAACTTAACTTGAGTTGTCGCAGTCAAACTCGAAGATGAGAGATGTCAATCCCATACCCTCTCAATGTCAAGGAAAGGCTGCCGCTGGCTGCGGAAGACACAACATCATACTGTTACTGACGGCTCCTCAGTGACGGGGTAAATTAACCCCGTTTAGTAAACATGACTGTGGCAGCCCGTAGGGCGCATATTTGTACGCTGTACGGTACAGAGTACAAATATGCGGTACAGCCTGTACCAGGTACAGGGCTCTTCCGTACAGTTTCCACTCAAACAGATTCCAGTTGACGAATTGTAATACAATTCGATCGAGTGCCAATTAGTTTTCTCCAGTCCGTACAGTCTCATCCCATCCAGTGTCAACCAGTATACTTCAAGCTCGTGCAGTATCAGCGAGCAAACCAGTTTCTCGAGCTTGACAGTGCCAACTTGGTTACATTCACCCGCGCGGGTCGGGTGAATACCTCGCACGCCACCCATGCCGTGCGTCCAAGCACCTGCCGCCCTAAGTTTCTTTCGAAAAGGCTCAGAAACGCCTGGCTTGAAAACCGCTCGAGTTCATGAAACTGAATGTAAACTATGGGGTAATAACCACGCAAATTATTATGCTCAAATTGACCTGCTGCCCTCGCTCTGATCGATGATATCCTCATTCCCGCATGCTCTCTTGTATGCGAGGACACACCTTAGAACTCCCCAGGCGGGTTGTCTCGATGCGACAACCGTTCCCACTCGGATAACACATAGCCAGGGAGGTACTGAGAGAAGTACTGAAATTTGTCTGTTCCGTGATGATGATGATGATCCACTAATCATAAGAAAAGCTCAGAGAACCTCAGGAAACGAGGCAACTGGGGGTGAGCAATCGCAATTGTTGTTGTTATTGTAAATGTTGTTGTTGTTGCATAGACCGCGAGCACACTATCAGCTGCTCCTCCGGAGTTGGAAAGACCGCCACGAATAGAGGTGCACTATCTCGTTGCAGTAGGTGTAGTTGTAGAACACAACATAAGTAGATTGGGCTCATAGTGAACGAGATAGAGCAGATAGGTAAGCGGAATAGTTGAGAGAATGGAGTGATAATGCGAAGCTAGTATGAGCACAGCTCCATTGTGTTACGTAGACAGTGCAGATTCCCCTCTTCTCGGGGAAACGAAAGGTCGGAAGGGAAAACAATCACGACAGAAGGAAACTGGTGATTCATGAGAGGCTGCGTACGAGAGTAATTGATGGAAAGAGAAGTGGGCGACTGTTAGTCGTTATACCCAGCTAAGCTCGAGCCAGGACCATCAAGGTGCGCTCTGCGGCTGAGTAGCGTGACTTCTCGTCGATGCGATACGACTCTCTCACCGTCTCGATGAACCAGAAGTTGATCCACAATGTGACGAATTGATCATGATAAGCGTCATCGATACCTTAGCTACATAACGCTGGTCATAACTGGGCTTCGCTTGGTGATTAACGTACTCGAAGAACACCATCCATCCTTGGGGCAGTGATTCGTGTCGATACGAGGGAATTCTGAACTAAGGATCAAAGCAAACGACGCACGAGAACGACTAACAACAACTTACGACTACTATAGATGAGCGACAAACCTGAATTCTCATAGCTGATCTCGTACATGATGAAGTAGGGAGACCACGAACCACAGATCGTAAGACGTTGATGAACGCCAAGTGGGGTTGGATCGGTCCTTCATTAAACCGCATACCGACACACTTCGCCTTGTACTCGGTGAAGTTCACCAGGTGCACGGGCACCGCCTTCTTGGAAACAAGGAGCTGCTACGTTGCACTATCTCGTTGCAGTAGGTGTAGTTGTAGAACACAACATAAGTAGATTGGGCTCATAGTGAACGAGATAGAGCAGATAGGTAAGCGGAATAGTTGAGAGAATGGAGTGATAATGCGAAGCTAGTATGAGCACAGCTCCATTGTGTTACGTAGACAGTGCAGAGGCTCCTCCCGCCGTTCACGCCAATCACGTGTAACGGCGAGAGAACACTGAGTGCATAGCTCGGGGAAATAGATGAGTAGGAGCGTAGGCTACGAGACATGCAAGGTTTATGGATAAACCAGACAAGTCACGAAAGCGTAATGGTAATGACGTGAGAGATGAGAAGCAGTAGTGGTAGTAGCAGCAGAAGCAGAGCTGTTAAGAAGAAAAAGTTGTTCAACCGCTTTCGAAGGAGCGGCTTGTTGAAGTGGGGGTAGTAGCATGATGAGTGTTGTGTCATCCAGTTAGAACGTAGTAGCTGCAGTGGAATGATGTCGGCCTAAAACTTCAGAAGAGGCTGGGGGGTGTGCGTTTGGAATTCCGACACAGACGACGACCAAGACGCGGGTGGGAGACGGAAAAGCTCGTCAAGGTTGGTAGATGTTACACGGTTACAAATGGACGTATCAGATAAAAACGCCATGTACTCGGCTGAAGGCCTTCCTGCAGGGCGGGTCCCGAGGCTGATACTCGAACAGCCGCCCAAACCTGAAGGGCGACGATGAGATGCTTTCGCCGACCCTCCAAGCTTACCATCACTCCCGGCAACCCTCAACGGAATTCCGTCGGAGGGGAGGGGCAGAGGCATCTCATCGAGGTGTCGTTGTGTGCTCGACTGTGGGGATGTGCAGCTGCTGTTGGTGGATGACCGATCTCCACCGTAGCCCTTCCGACCATCGGCTGCTGACGGGCCGCCGCATAGCGCCCCATGATGACGATGTTTGTAACAAAATCCGAGGAGACCCCGGGCGGCCACATGGCAGCCTTGGTAACGGCAAGGTCTGCCGCCGCCATGACGTGTGCAAAATCTGATGAGGAAGTGTCGACTGGCAAGCGGTCGTCGAAGGAGTGTCACCTCGCCTTCTCATTCGTGTCACCCTTCCTCGACAGTCTGGTGCATCCGATGACTTCACAAACGGCATGTCCACGCGACCCTGGGGAAGACACCTTCCTCCCATCGATCACACAGACGACTCACTTTTCTGTGGACGGGACGCCAAGGCTGCCGAGAGGACAGCCGTCGACACGGCGAGGGGCTCCTCCGTCCGGTGATGGTCGGCCATATCGACGAGAGAGGCTTCAGCAGCCTGTAAGATGAGCCTGTCGATGTCAATAGCGGAAGTGGAAGTGGGAGGCATTGGTGATGGGAGTACTACCACACTACAGTCGGATGATAACTCAATACGACGTTTGTGAGAGGAACGGAAGACAGAGGGGAAACAGGAGGAGGAGCAGCAGCACAGCTCTGAGGGTCACTCTAAACTGT
>JABANP010000964.1:0-10251 GCA_013115135.1 Perkinsus olseni
AGTATACGAGGGGCCTCTGCCGTGCAAACCGTCTCGTGCTGCTGCTGAGCGGCCTACGGCCGAGTCCAATGCAGTACAACAGTCCCTACACCCGTATCATCATCATACATGTCAAATCGTCCCAAAATCGTCAGCTCGCTCGAGCTCAAAATCCACATAAATACTGGGCGCGCGCGGCAGCTGCTACTTGTCGCCGTACAACTCGTTGCGCAACACAAACCGTGGGTGAGCTTGCAGGTAGTAGTTATAGCAGTGGACAAACGAACCTCGAGTCAGGGAGGCTCGAACCGCAAGTCAGGGAGGCTCGAACCGCAAACTGAATGCGAAGTCTGAAAAGTCTACAATTCCGGAGATAAGCCAAGGTTAGGGCACGCAAGTACTGTACATAGCTTGAGCGGAGCGAACCGTTGCACCAAATTGCCACCAATACAAAGGCGGGCGAAGGTAACACGAGTTCCTCCCGCATACTGAAGTATGTGCAAACAGGGAAGTATGATACTTCCCTGTTTGCACCTCCAAGCACTCGCCTTTCCCTTCGTGCCCTCCAAGTCCAATTTCCCTCCCGCCAATCCCCTGTCAGCAGAACTGACTACGCGGCTTCTCAGTGGGTTGCAAACTAGGAACCTCCGGTCACCGGAGTCCGGTGATCAACCATCTCTGCGTTCCTGGTGTTCTTAACGAAGATGTTACGTTTCCAAGTCAACTTCAACACAAGGTTGGCAAAACGCGGAAAACCTTCTGTATGCGTCCAACTTACACCGAGCGGATCACGCCCATTAACGCGTTACCAACTCCTCATTCATGGAGATAAACTCCGGTTAGTAATCGGCAAGGCAAAAGTAATCAGATGTTGAGACGAACAAATGGGAAACAACAGTGCAACGCGACTTCGACGAGCACGATGTCGACCGACTAACTTAGGTTCGGTCGCCTGAAGAACTAGTTAGACAACAGTGAATAGAAGAATTCTTGAAAACAGTCTGTAGAATGGAAACGTTACGTATCACTGAGCTTAAGCGTCGCTAAATTAGCGACGACTTTTAGTAATAGGAACTCCGAATCGGGGCCTAGACAGCGCTTTCCTCGGAAGGACGACTCAGCGGGGGGCCAATGGACGTCTAGGTTCGGGTGGGGGGGGGGTCTCCTCATAAGTGCGTGTCGACGAGGGGACCAACTGGGTTGTAGGCTTCGGCGAGGGGATCAACCAACTCAACCATGGGGGCAAGGTCAGTTTCGGCGAGACGGTCGAAGTAGTTGTAGGTTCCGTCGAGGGCACCAACTCAGTTGTAGATTTCGGTTGGGTGGTAGACGGAGTTGTAGGTTTCGGTGGGGCGGTAGACGGAAACGTAGCCGTAATTTCAGCCAATTTCTCAGCTCTACTCGCGTCTACTACGCCAAAATGCGAGAAAACCTGAAAAGTTGCTCCTATGAGCGAGTCGGCCGCGTTCATCACTGCCAGCGACGCACAACGTGTCCAGTCTCTCGGTGTATGAGCACGGGAAACGCTTCCTTTGGGTGATGTCGCGTCCTCCGTTTCCAGCAGCCGTGACGACGAGATGACCAAGCTGGGCAGCTCTCTCTATCGCCTTCCCGAGTACTGGGCTGGGACGACTACTGGCAAAGGCAATGCAGGACACATTCACACCATTGTCGAGAGCATAGTTGAGCCCTTTGGCCAACTTGGCGAGAGGAGCGGAGCCTTCCGAGTTGGTGACCTTGATGGGTATCATCTTCACGTCAGCGATACCTGCTTAGCAGGTATCGCTGGCGTGACTTAGCAGGTCCTGCTATGCCGATACTGTTATTGATCGTGGCTCCTATGAGACCGGCAACGAACGTGCCATGGTCCAACAAAACGTCACTGGTATCATTATTATTCGTGGAAGGTGTAACCGCGGACACCTCCTGTGCTAGAAGTGAGAATATTTTCCCGCAAGTCGTCATGCTCGTAGTCAATACCCGAGTCAACGACGGCAACAACAACTGTTTTCAAGCGACTGGCCCTTTTCCATTCTCTCCATGCTTCCTTCATACCAATAGCTTCGAGGTTCCACTGTCGATCAGAGAGAACTTGTCATTCACGCCGAGTTTGGATATAGTTGGCTCGGTTGGGGTTGGAGTGGTCGCAGTCGTTGTTGTCGACCGTTCTTTCTTTTTTTTCTTTGTCTTGGTATTCCCCCGGCGGGCTCAAATTCAAAATTGGGGTCACACAGAACTTCCACTTCAAGCGTCTCGGCGTCGAAAGACAAGTACTGGCACATCTCCTGTCGAGTGGCGTTACAGAGGATCGAACCTGTGTCGATCACTTGCACGCCCAACGTGAGCATCGTGTCCACCGCTGGCTTGTTTGATAAACAGTCCACGACCTTCCTTTCAGAGGGGCTAAGTCGTCTACCACAATCCAACCGAGTAGCTAGCATTAGGGGCACTGAGCGTACATCAACCATAGGGGAGATGGACGTAGCCAATGACCGTGATGATGACGAGATTCTGCTGAGGGACACAATGGTCCGGTCGTCGGCGATTTCTGCCCTCGAAGGGATTAGATGCGCCAGATCGAGAATGACCAGTAACAGCATGATGACGAGGATGAAGAATTTAAATGCCCAGTAAGGTGATGAAGAGGGTTCATTGACCCGCAACGCCGTCGCTCGCTTCCTTCGATCCAGGGAGCTGGGACACGTAGCCGCTTCTGACACCTCTAGCCACACTAGCCGTACAATAGCTCCTGTTGGTAGTGAGGTACGGGCAAACTCTCGCTGGCTTCACAGTCCGTCTCACCTGTCGCCCACCCCAAGGCCCAAACAGCATTGCCGAGCTCGGATTGGACCCGCAACGCCGTCGCTCGCTCCCTTCGATGCCAGGGCGCCCAGGGAAAAAGTTCTAACGAGCTGGCGAATTTTGGGGAAAAACCATATTTCTAAAGAAAGTTGCCATTTTCTAAAGAAGTTTCGCGCTCGCCCGGGAGAGGATTGGGACTACGCTTTTGACTCTCGGATAACCTATGACCTATAACCCTAGGCCTTCGGGTTTGAGGTGATGGTCGCCCGAAGGGCGACCTGAGTCGGGTTTCGGGTTGACGGGGGTTACGGTCAGTACTCCACTAGGTCTGTTTTTCTTCAGTTTTTCTCCTTCTTTAGATTTTCGCCCTCTCGCTTAAATTTTCGCCCTCTCGCTTAGATTTTCACCGTCTACCTCCTCGGCCAGGTTCATGCTCCTGGGTCATCGACGAAGTATGCGAACAAGTTGAACGCAGGGGGACGCCGGGGTGTCAGATTCCACGTGAACTTGAGTATAGCTCCAAGCTTGTTATGTTTGTGAAAGCGGAGGTAAATAGGATAATAGTCGACACCAGAGTGAACCTCCGAATTCTGAGTAATCCACGCTGGTTCCCATGCACCCGCCAGTGGACTGGCAGACATGTTACTACAGTCGCTACTACGATTGGAAGGGCTAGACAGAGCTGATGGTCAGGTTGGACTCCGGACGCTGGTCTCGCCGTGTTCTTTTCTCGCATCGCAACTGTACAAGATTCGCTATCGGTGTTCGATAGACCTCTGCCGGGTCGAGTCGATCTGTCTCACGAGAACTCACTCGCTCTAGAACTCACGAGAACTCTACTGAATACCCCCCACGGTTATGGAACGGCGATGTCCAGAATCGAGGTAGGACCTTCTCCGGCCCTCTCCACATGCCCTCTGCATCTGCCAATGCTGCCCCCACCCTGCCCGCCGGCCTCTCGTGTCTAGCACTGAGACGTGAACTCGCGGAGTCGAACCATCTAGAATCGCTAGAAGAAAATCTATCACAGCTCGAGAGGTGACGGCTGCCCCCAGTGAACCGATCAGCCGTTGAAGGTGAACCTGCAGGTACGCCGTTGACCAAAATGTGCCTCTGGAGACATCCCCTGCCTACACCGGTCGGGACAGCATTCCGTTGCGCTTCAAGGTGGGGTCTCCGGGGTCTGTTATCAGGATCATTCGGTTAACCCAGGCTCTGTTCTCTGAGAACGGCCCTGATCAGTCAAGGCTGCTCGTCCCTGATGTACTGCGAGCTGCTATAGCAATGGAGGACTCTGAGGTTAGTCGAGAGATACTCACGCGCGGGCTCACTCGTGTTCCGCTTCGGAACGCTGTACCCGGGGATCGATAATAGGAAAAGCGATATTGATACCGGAATGCTGCTATCGGTACAATACTGCTCCCCCAGGTTATCAACGGACTTGTCCAGTCTCGAGACCCTCAACTACTCCAGCTGCGGAACAGGCTCTTGCTGGCGTAGTTAGCCACTGTTGGTGGTGAGGGCAGTAGGTGATCTTACGCAGGTATAATGAAGTTCGACGTCCCCTGGCTGCGTACTTGTCCGGCAACGCATCCAAAATTGCCGTCAAGTGTATTTCCGAGCTGTGGCAAGCCTGGGTCGAGTTCGAGAAGGCCTGGCTGTAGGCTGGCCGTCAACAGCGGCGGCCTATCCTCTCTCTCCCCGTTCCCGTCAGATACGAAGAAGAGTCGCACGTGGTAGCGTCCTTCCAGCCTCTCGTTGACGTCCTTCTGGCAGTCGAGCCGTTCCTGAGGTCTAGGGGTAAATCGTCAAAAACTATTCGACCGCCCAGTAGGGTGTGGTGTTTTTAGGACGGGAACGCGTCTTGCCACATCCGAGGAGTGAGAAACAGAAAGTTAATTCAGTTATGATGCTGGAGGTTAGTGACTTTCTGGACGCAGCTTTCTTTCTCCTGAGCTGAAGGCAAGGCTCGAACCCAGGTTTCTTAGGCCATCTGCAGCGCCTTGCCAAGGCTAACGGCCGTCCTGGTGCCAGCGGTGGACAGATGCCTTTTCTTCGACCCGGTGCTTCTACTACTGGCAGAGTGGGCCGGGTTTCGGGGAAATCCTAGTAAAGCGAACGGTGGTGTCAGGCACGTGCAAGGCCGTCTTCGAGGAACTATCAGTCCGGAATATCACGATGAAATTCGTGAGCGGAGCGAGGCATTGCCTGGCCGCCTTTTGTCCTACATTGATTGATAGGTCTGGCACAAACCGTAGCCGAGGAATGCTGCGACGTAGCAGTGGCTCCACTTGACCGGCCGATGTCTACAGGCTCGGTGTGGAGTCAACCGGGACAGCCTGCGTTTCTTGCGAAAGCGTTGTGCTCCTCATCGCTGATGAGCCCGCAGGATTCGGTAATGGGGACGTATCCCAGATGGAGTGCGATATTGGCAGCTATCCTCAGCGACTCGTCACATCCCTGGCGGGATTGTCCCAGGCCGATTTTACCCAGCTTCGCTCCGCCGGAGTGGACCTCATCGGTTGCTGCCGGAAGCAAGGCGCTCTCGAAGTGGGGTTGAGCAAGCAGTCTCTGCCCATCGACGGAAACCTATCAGGAATACGCGCTCAAGGCTGTCGGGCATATCGCAAGTCGAGGGACACAGGGGAAACGCGGAAGCCTAGCACAGTCGTCCGTTGGGGTGGGAAATGCTTGGTGGAATTTGTGATGCACGAGGCAGTGTTCTCAGGCCCATCGAGCCGACAATCTCACAGCCGGGTTGCTGAGACGATTCGATCAGCTCCTCGACGTGCTGTTGTCGATGAAGAGCACGCTGGAGCACATACCTGCTGATCTTTCGACGTACCACCCACGCCTCGAGACCATTCGGTGATCCTCACTGACGTTCCTCAGGCACCCGAGGTTACCAGCTGCGGTAGTTGCCTTTAATACTGCCTACAAGAGAGCCGCACGACTTTACATGGAACCTGATAATTTACTTTGATGTGTGACTCACGTTGTGAGCAAGTTGCTGTTTTGTTGAGTAACCAGAGAACGCAAGGGCAGTTGGGCAGCACCTTTTCGATGCCGAAGATAGTGGACCTCCTAGGCTCGGAGAAT
This sequence comes from Perkinsus olseni, assembly GCA_013115135.1. Lineage (NCBI taxonomy): Eukaryota > Perkinsozoa > Perkinsida > Perkinsidae > Perkinsus > Perkinsus olseni. The sequence continues at coordinate 5,881 of JABANP010000964.1, forward strand.
AGCGAGGCGGTGTCGCCTAGGGAATCCAAGGTCGAGACGGTAGCTGAGAAGTTAGCTTGGGAAACCGAGAAGGACTTCTGGGGCAGCCCGAGTAGCGGAGGGAATAGTAGTAAGGATACTACAGGTGGGGAGCGCTCATCATATTTAAGCTGGATTTCTGGATACTCGAAGCAGCTCAGTTGGCCGCCCATGTTGGAGGCACTTGGTCGCTCAAGTGTGACTTCTGTCAGGCGGTAGCGTTCCTGTGGTGGAAGGAAGTGAATCCTCAATCAAGGGTGAGAAGAGACTAGGAGATGGCACGACACTGCGCTCATCACGTTACAGATGCTAGTGGGGAGCGAAGCAGCAACAGTGGCAGCCGTAGTCATCACCTTTTATCCTTCGCTATCTCGAACGATGGCAGCATGCCGGTGATTGTGCCTGCCGAGGACCTTCCTGTGGTTGAGGCTCTCAAGGAGAAGGTGCTATTGAGGTCGAGCGGCGTAGCCGGTCTTCCCTGTCTTGCCTCAGACAGCACAGCCGCCGAGAGCTCGGGCCGCCTCAGGTGGTGCGGAAGAAGACAAATCACTGGGAAAAGCGGCACTTGGAAGAGCACGGAGAGCAAGCGAGGGTACATACGTAGTTTCGGCAAGAAGGTCGTTGCGGTGGTGCCTGGATGACTGCGAAGATTCCAGCGAGTGCACCACAGAAAGAGAAAAGGCGCATCCCGAAGGACCCTTGATAGAAGCAGAGATAGGGCGGAAGAGGAGAGCTGGGCAGGAAGCAGAGGGAGTAGATCTTGTGGGGTGGGATGCCGAAGGGAGCATCGAGGAGGAGGTTCGGAGGGCAGTGGCTTCAGTGGAGGAGGCTTGTCAGCCATCGACTGCTATGGCCCTTTCCGGAGCAGGCGAACAGCATTCTGTCGGCCTCATCGGTGACCAAGCTAGGGCATCTCAGAACTCGAAAAGTGAGGCAGCTATTGTGGAGAACGGCGGCGGTTCGGAGATGCGCAGCGGTAGACTGGACGAGCATGCTTTTCCTGAGAGTATATCATCGGTCGAAGTGGTGGAGAGGAACTCTGTTTCGGAGGTTGAGGGGAATGTTACCACTAGTAGCAGTGATGATGTTCTGACGGGTGATAAGAGTCCCGTCTCTGCGCTCTCCGTATCTCGGGACAGGTCTGATCCACCGACATCTCCGCTGGATGGGCGCACGTACGAAGTTGCGGATGATCGCGCTGCAGGAACGGTCCAAGTTGGCGGTGAACAGTGTCTTGAGATGAGGGAAGGCGCCTCCGACCTCTCAGAGGCGGCACTGCCACTGGCAGGTGTTGAGGATTTCTCGGTTACTCAGAATGCCCTCTGTATGATGGATGTTGGAGAGAAACCATGTCTAGCTGAGCACGAAGCTGACCTATTGCCTACTTTTACTGCGAGTCTCTCTTCTGCGGTGACCGAGAATCAAATGGATGAGCTCCGACAAGGGGCGTTCAATCTTATCGCTACTGAATTCACGGGAAATTATGACGATGATAGTGAGTCGGTGTCTTCGATGAGCTCAAGTGACGGAGGCGACATCGATTGGGAGACGGTCAAATCCCGAGCGAAGGTGCGGATCCTCCGGGCCATCCAGGTACTCCTCGCGGTGCTGGCGTTGCAAGTGCTCCCCCCTTTGCTGCTGTACATCGACCCGCCTGATTTATCTCGAAATTAGAGTTGCTGTCTTCTGCTGCTGTCCATTGAACAACATCAACGTCGTCGTCTGTTGGTGTTAACATTCATGACCAGTTCATGCTTTCCATACCCGTGTACTTGCTTTGCGGTGTATGGGACCTCGCTGGGGCAGCCGATTCGAATTTCACGCTGTGGATGAGATTGGGTGTTTCGCTCCGCTTATAGTCTCTTTCTAGTTGGCTCATCATGCCTAGCTTCTACATCACCGGGTAGTAAGAGGATAACGATTTCATTAACTCAGTCAGCGATCGACGGACTGTCTATCGACTGCCAATTCGTTCATGGGCGAGTCGTGGGTCAATGCAGGTGCGACAGCGGCTTCGGTAGAGACCTCGTCAGCCGCCTGTACGAGAAGGGTCACCAAGTCTTTGCGGGCTGCTTGTTGAAGCAGTCTGTCGATGACATCGAAAAGGAGTTCCCTCCTGGTAGCAGTGGAGCCGACCAGCCGTCGTGAGCACTTGTTGCTGTAGGCCAAGGGAAGGGGCGTGTGGTGGCGATTTTGTTAGACGTCACCGATGAGGCGAGCGTCCACAAAGCAGCGGAAACAATCAAGGGACTAACCGACCGTTTAGATGGTCTTGTCAACAACGCTGGTATATTGATAGACGCAGGGCCAGCAGAATGGGTGAGTTCGATAATCCCGTCTGGTGTCGGTCTGTCGTCCCCTCGATCTTGGCACCCCATTGTAGAACAGCTCAGCGGATAACTCGTGCTTCGAAGCGTTTGTGCTTGTCGTTTTTGCTGGTTATATTGACTGACAGTGTTGATTGGGGATAGGGTATCCCTGTTCTCCAGAAGAAAGGTCGTCTAGTGTGGTAGGCGTCCGACCCTCGTTTCCATAGTTGCCTTTTCGTCGACACGTCACGCTGTTGATTCCTCAGAGTTCAACAGCATCATTCCGCAAGATGCTGGAAGTGAACGTCATCGGCATGTCGAGTGTGATGAAGTCCGTTGTCGACCTCATCAGACAAGCCCAGGGCCGCATAGTCAACGTGGCGAGCATCGTTGGGCACTTCTCTTTCCCTTACCGTAAGGGAATGCTCTCGGTCGAACCTCAGCCTTACGACCATACTGTCCTCAACGTCTCTCTCGTTGTTCAGTCGGTACCTATGGTGCGACCAAGTACGCTGTCGAGGGTTACAGTGATTCCATCAGGCAAGACCTCCACCCTTGGGGTGTCACAGTGCATGTCGTCGAACCGGGGTAGTAGGCCTGCCTGGGGAGTGGCCAACGGATTGACTGTCGGGTGGTGGTGTGCCTCAGAATATTTCCCATGACTGGGTTGTATTCTGGTGGGGCGGTCTTCCAAGACGGTATCACGGGAAGGTATGCCGAGTTGCCGAGGGAGACGCAGGAGGTCTACGGTGAGATTCGAGAGAATCTTCATCTTCAGCGCATTTGAAGGGCAAACCGTACGGGTTATTCTCGACTGAGCTTTAAAATTCGGACTATGGACCGCGGTCGGGGCATACGGTGAAGGGCGTCAGTGGGAGGCCTCTCAACGGTTTCGATACCGCTAAGATGTGGACTCATCATATTGGGCACTGTGCGGTGAATGCTCCGGCGACGCAGTCATAAGTTTGGTCATGCCGTGGCCTTTCCCAACAATAGCCGGCAGGCCGTAAGATGCGAGTGTCGGACACTAGACGAGAATACACGACTTCAGGCGCCGCTCGTTGTTAGGCGAAGCGTACTTGAAGTCGGTCACCGAGGCCCTCACTGAGGGCTGTATGGCTTCCTGTCCAACACGGACAGATTCAGAGTATCCGAGGCCATGGAACACGCACTGCTCAGCCCTTCTCCCAAGTAAGCTCGTCTTTTGCGGTGTTGGAGTCTGTCCTCACTCCTCAACGATCTTGCAGGTATCGTTATCGAGTGGGCCTGGACTGCAGAACGATGTACCTTCATGTCATTTCTACCAGAAGTGAGTTCGCCGAAGTGGACCTCGTCGGCCATACCCCTCCCTCCCCTCAGTGGGTGAGGGACATGGTCAATGAGTTCCTGCAGAACTGGGTCTTTCGCGTTGAGGCGGTGCCACCAGTCAGCGCCCCAAAGGACGGCCTGTCGATGGCGAAGAGCCGCTACGCTGCCCCAACCAAGCTCATCTTCATAATCGTAATTATTTTTTTGTCGCTTATTATGTTATTGGCGCCTTGTCGTACTATGTCGATGTAAATGATACATTGTTCTTGCTTTCGCTGTCGTGGAGAAAACCTCTTGAGGGTTTCCATGCTTAAAAGTCCACAAAGTCTCTCGATGACCTACTCATCCTTTTCAGCTGGCGACAGGGCTCGTTGTTCTAGTGATAGGGGGGGGGGGTTGGGCAGCCAATCCTGCTCGGTACAGCGACCGTCCCAGAACACCCATAGCGGTGTTGTGCAATATTGTTTGCCACCGCTGCGCTCCCGAGGACGACACTCCGACTTCGAAGCAATTGAGAGTGTCGTGCATTTGACATTGTACTTGTCTGCAACCACTCAACTACAAGACTCTTACGGGTGGCGCGCTGCCCTTAACGCTGCTACCGACGGGGACGCGTTTAAGCGGTGGGTGTCATCGTATCACTTGGTCCTCTTCCTTGGAAGCAAAGGATCCCTGCGACAATCCGCTCGGGAGTCGAGAAAAGGTACTGCCGGTGTTAGCCCCTGTGTTTCTCCTG
>JABANP010000965.1:0-10234 GCA_013115135.1 Perkinsus olseni
ACGACCACGACGACCACGACCACGACGACCACGACTACTACGACCACGACCACGACGACCACAACCACTACGACCACGACGACCACGACTACTACGACCACGACGACCACGACGACCACGACTACTACGACCACGAGCACGACGACCACGACTACTACGACCACGACTACTACGACTACTACGACCACGACGACCACAACTACGACGACCACGACGACCACAACTACGACGACCACGACGACCACAACTACGACGACCACGACGACCACAACTACTACAACCACGACGACCACAACTACTACAACCACGACGACCACGACCACTACGACCACAACTACTACAACCACGACGACCACAACTACTACGACCACAACTACTACGACCACGACGACCACAACTACGACGACCACGACGACCACGACGACAACTACTACGACGACCACGACCACAACTACTACGACCACGACGACCACAACTACTACGACCACGACGACCACAACTACTACGACCACGACGACCACAACTACTACTACGACTACGACGACTACTACGACTACAACTACGACTACTCCGACCACGACTACTCCGACCACGACTACTACGACCACGACTACTACGACCACGACTACTACGACCACGACTACTACGACCACGACTACTACAACCACGACTACTACGACCACGACTACTACGACCACGACTACTACAACCACGACTACTACAACTACTACAACCACGACTACTACGACCACGACTACTACGACCACGACTACTACAACTACTACGACTACAACTACTACGACTACAACTACTACGACCACGACTACTACGACCACGACTACTACAACTACTACGACTGCAACTACTACGACTACGACTACTACGACTACGACTACGACCACGACGACTACGACCACGACTACTACGACCACGACTACTACGACCACGACTACTACAACCACGACGACCACAACTACTACAACCACGACTACTACGACCACTACGACCACAACTACTACGACCACGACGACCACAACTACTACGACCACGACTACTACAACTACTACGACTACAACTACTACGACTACGACCACGACGACTACGACCACGACTACTACGACCACGACTACTACGACGACTACTACAACCACGACGACCACAACTACTACGACCACGACTACTACGACCACTACGACCACAACTACTACGACCACGACGACCACAACTACTACGACCACGACTACTACAACCACGACGACCACAACTACTACGACCACGACTACTACGACCACTACGACCACAACTACTACGACCACGACGACCACAACTACTACGACCACGACTACTACAACCACTACGACGACCACAACTACTACGACCACGACGACCACAACCACTACGACCACGACTACTACGACCACGACGACCACAACTACGACGACCACGACGACCACGACCACAACTACTACGACTACGACGACCACAACTACGACGACCACAACGACCACAACTACTACGACCACGACGACCACGACCACAACTACTACGACTACGACGACCACAACTACTACGACCACAACCACGATTACTACAACTACGACGACCACAACTACTACTGACCACGCTACTGACCACAACTACTACGACTACTACGACCACCACGACTACTACGACCACAACTACTACGACCACAACTACTACGACCACGACGACCACAACTACTACGACCACAACTACTACGACCACGACGACCACGACGACCACAACTACTACGATCACGACGACCACAACTACTACGATCACGACGACCACAACTACTACGATCACGACGACCACAACTACTACGATCACGACGACCACAACTACTACGACCACGACGAGCACAACTACGACGACCACGACTAATACGACCACCACGACTACCACAACTAGTACGACCACCACGAGCACAACTACTACGACCACGACGACCACGACGAGCACAAGTACGACGACCACGACTAATACGACCACCACGGCGACCACAACTACTACGACCACGACGACCACGACGAGCACAAGTACGACGACCACGACTAATACGACCACCACAACGACCACGACTAATACGACCACCACAACGACCACAACTAATACGACCACCACAACGACCACAACTACGACGACCACCACAACGACCACAACTACGACGACCACGACCACTACATTAAACGCCACATCAACCACGACGACCACAACTACTTCGACTACTACTACGACAAGCACTACGACAGCTACTACGACAGCCACTACATCGACCATCGCCACTTCACGTTCTACGGCACCTACAACCACCGCGAATACCACTGCTTCGACGATCACTACAGCAGCCGATTGCAAGGATGCGGACGAGTTCTGTGCCTCCATATCTCCGCACTCTTTCTGTATGACGTATAAGCTACCAAATGTATGTCATGGTACTGATGTTCCGTGCAGCTGCGATGGGAAGTCAACCACGTCAACCGAGAGGCCCACGACCACCACTACCACTCCGAGTACGACCACTGTTGCTTCAACTGCGACCAGCAGCACTTCAACTGTTTCTACACAGCCGTCCACGGTAACATCAACCACCACTATGAGCCCTGCCACTACGTCTACGACAGTAACAACAACAGCTTCCTCGACTACTCTGATCATCACGACACCATCGACCACCTTGACCAGTACCACTTCTACCGCGGAGTCTTCAACAGCCTCGACTACAGCAAGTACTCCAACTGATTGCGAGGAAGCGGACGAGTTCTGTGCCTCTATATCTCCGAACTCTTTCTGTATGACATATAAGCTCCCGCATGTATGTCATGGTACTGATGTTCCGTGCAGCTGTGATAAACAGCCGACCACGTTGACAGATGGTACCAGAACCACTACTACCACATCCACGACAGGTACAACATCAACTACCGCTTCTAGTACTAGTACTGCTGCTTCTACCACAACATCGACTACTACAGAAGCTACTACTCCAATATCAACTCCTACAATTGTGACGTCCTCGACCACATTAACCTCCACGAGCTCTGCTGCCGAAGTTACTACCACGACTCCCACTTCAACCTCCACGAGCTCGGCCGCGGTAACTACTACCACCGAAACTGCTACAACTTCTGCTTCAACAACTTCCACTAGTTCGCCATCAACAACTACCTCTGGTGTTCCTGATTGCACTCAGGCTGATGCCTACTGTGATTCTATTATTCCGGGCTCGTATTGCAAGTACTGGAGTAATCCTAGTACTTGTCAGAGCGACCGGCGCCTTGTTGGGAACAGTGACATTCGTCAGCTCACTGACAATATACCGTGCTACTGTGGCCAGTCACCAACGACAGCCAGCACTGCAACCAGCACTACATCTACCACGACACCAACTGAAGCTGCCACCAGCAGCACTACCGCTCCTACCGGTGGTCCGGTCACTAGTACTATGTCGACCAGTAGCGCTCTTCGCACATCAACCTCCACAGGCTCTGCTGCCGAAGTTACTACCACGTCTCCCACTTCAACCTCCACGAGCTCGGCCGCGGTAACTACTACCACCGAAACTGCTACAACTTCTGCTTCAACAACTTCCACTAGTTCGCCATCAACAACTACCTCTGGTGTTCCTGATTGCACTCAGGCTGATGCCTACTGTGATTCTATTATTCCGGGCTCGTATTGCAAGTACTGGAGTAATCCTAGTACTTGTCAGAGCGACCGGCGCCTTGTTGGAAACAGTGACATTCGTCAGCTCACTGACAATATACCGTGCTACTGTGGCCAGTCACCAACGACAGCCAGCACTGCAACCAGCACTACATCTACCACGACACCAATTGAAGCTGCCACCAGCAGCACTACCGCTCCTACCGGTGGTCCGGTCACTAGTACTATGTCGACCAGTAGCGCTCTTCGCACATCAACCTCCACAGGCTCTGCTGCCGAAGTTACTACCACGTCTCCCACTCCAACCTCCACGAGCTCGGCCGCGGTAACTACTACCACCGAAACTGCTACAACTTCTGCTTCAACAACTTCCACTAGTTCGCCATCAACAACTACCTCTGGTGTTCCTGATTGCACTGAGGCCGATGCTTACTGTGATTCGATCATTCCTGGTTCATATTGCAAGTACTGGCAACATCCCAGTACGTGTCAAAGTGACCGCCGTTTAAATGGGAGAAGTAATGCCCGACAACTCACTGACAACATACGATGCGTTTGTGGTGAGTCTACTACTAGCACGATAAATGCCGACTAGATTCTCCGTTAGAAACGATTTTCTTCTTCCAATTAATTATTCGACTCTGCTCAACTTCAAGAGTGACAAAGCATAGCTAGATTGATAATTTGACAGTAAGTTATTCCCTACATTTAGTTGCCTGAGTAGTTGAGTTCGGAGTTCGGGAGGTAACTAGCCGGCAACAATCCGTTGCGTTACTCTAGTTCTCGGCGGTCATCTTTGTCTTGGCTCTGATAATGATCGAGGCCCTTTGCAGCTTTCAGAGGTATCAGGTTTCGCCTCTCTGTATTTGACTGCCTCGTCATTTGATGTCCTTCGGAGAGACGTTCAAGTGGGGAGTGGTCTATTCTCGAGGATATCGCTAGACTTTCGAGGCGTCGCCAAGAAGATGCTATTTAGAGCTCTTACACACTCGTCATTCTATCCCGAGGTGCGACCATATTGTTCGGAGTAGAGTACTCCCGCTTTTGACTAACACGAAAGGCATTCTCTCATGTCGTGAGACAGCGGTCGTTTAGTTCACAACGAAGACAATATTAAAGAAGAGTAGCAACAGCAGATTCGATGCGGCTGAAGAAGAAACACCACAATCATTTATAGAACCGATTGCTCGGTGTCACAAAATGATCATCATAAAGCAACGGGAGTCAAATCGAGGTGCAGCCCGCTCGTAGATACGCACACGGTAGTGAACCTAGACGCGAGCTCGCTTTCAGAGGCACCTCCAACGTACCATCGGTATATCCGATCGCTCTGAACCGTTCATGTCACAAGATCACGGTAGCATTATGCGTAGGCTTGACGTGAAGGCTTCCCAGCCTCCCTCCATATTAGTGCAACATTGTGAACTCCTCCCGACAAATGTAGCATGACTTTCCTGCGACTACAATATCCTTGGCACATCCCTGACAGGGGCCACCGTGTTCACACGGTAGTAGTATCTGAGGAAAGAATAGTATGAAAATTGCTTCTACACTTGACTTATTCGCGTACTTTCAGTTACAATTTTACGCGTAGTTACAGTGACGTATGTTACACTGATGCTGCATCAGCCTTGGTTGCCCGAGAATTGCTGCATTTTTGCCTCTTCTCTGTATAAGTTTCCAGTCTGAGGGCGTCTCTCAGGAATCCTGGGTCAGGTTCAGGCCTGAAAATCTTATGGATGAACTTCACCCGCTCGTTTTATTAACCGCGTGATCTCCACATAATCTCAAGCAGAGGTTTCGACGGAAGGCCCATAGAGTGCCGGCTCCTTTCCACTCGTGATGGAAAGGAGGGTCACGAGAGGCAGCGGGACAGGCGAGTACGAGAAAGCGTGGATAAGTGGCGGACGGCACGAGTTTTCCTCGTTGATGTCTTCTGTGGTTTGAAGAAGTTTCTGGCACGATGTCTAGGCTATAGCTAGTACCGTGTGCTTGCGTTGTCAATTTGTTCGAGCCTATCAGTACCACCCAAATGTGGAAATCAGGAAATGGCGCGAATTGGGATGAATCAGTCCGCGCTGTACGCTTGGCCAGCTCACGATTCCGCCGCACGTATGGCAAACGATTCAGAATAACACAGCTCACACAACATTTTTTAATCTTGCGAAAACGTGATTCAGCGTAAGAAGAATCTCAACGAGAGCGTGATGACGGCCAGCACATCGTCTGGACTGCCCACACATACGCGGAATCAGGTACTCCGAGTCACGCGGGCTCTCATCGCAATTCTTCATTCACGACCCCGGTCGTTCAGGTCCGCAGGAACATCAGCATTCACAATTCCATTGATGCTCTAATCTCGGTAGGCGGTGCGGTGCATAATGTGTACGATCGGGACTTTCATCGACGACAAAGTCGTGGCCACCCGCAGCTACAATTGCCTGATGTGTGTTATTCGAATGCGGCCCGTCGTTGGCGGGGGCGTCGTTGAGGGACAACTGAGCTACCATTAGTCCCTTCGCTCTATGGACTACTGGTCAGTCCAGCCTGGACTCGATGTACGGTGTTAAAACCTGCCTTGAAGACAGCACAAGAGGAGAATAGAGAGGGCAGCAGGGTGTCACCCCAGCAGACCCTGTACGAATAGATTTAATTCAAACACCAGACACGGTTTAGTTGAGAACGCGGTGGGAATAATCGTTCGATGATAGTGAGTACCTACTACATAGTCGAGCAACGAGTGTACAATGCTTGGGTGTGATTGAAGTATCGTATACTAAGTTGCATAGTAATCGCTTCAAGACCTTCTCAGAGCGACATTTCACAGAACGACAGGAGGTACTCTGACCTCGTTCTACCGTCACTCATGGCTAGAGTCCCCAGGCCGGGATGAGGGATGATGCGCATGTGTTTCGCGTGCCGATTAAATTGGTCTGGACTTTATGCAATTTCTCTGAGGTTTTACCAATACGGTCTGGGCTTTATTTAATTTGGCCTGGAAATGCGTACATTCGAGGCTATGCTGGATGAAGAATGGGCCACAACGGACCTCCATGGGGTGACTGTAGGACAGCCGATAGATCCAACCCCTTGTAGAGCGAGAAGATGTGCACCACCTCTGCAAAGCTTAGCGTTGCAGATGGCGAGGTTCCAAGCACCCATGCCATTCCCACGGCCTGCTAGAGAAGGATGACACTTAGTTACGAGTAACTCCCACATGACTCAGGTTTTCCGCTTCGCACTGTCGTGTAGTTTCACATATAAAAGGCCGAGTGTGATGAGGATAGGAACACGCGGCTTATTGAACATCACCGGCAGGCAGACGGTCATCATAAGCAACTGGCGCCGTTTAGCTGTACAGCGCGATCTAAACGAAGACTTTTGCTTGAGTACTACCCTGAGGGTCGACCAGTTGTGCACGACAACGACGATCTTCTACCCGAGGAGATGCGTTTGAGCTCGTGCACGCGTTGTTTCGAGGCTGGAAGGCTCAATTGTCGCGTTTGTCTAACAATACTCTTGTCACAAGACTTAGGTCTCCCCGATAAGTCTCGCGAATTTGGGAGAAAAACAAGGCAATTGTACACGCGGTCATCTCAGTAGGCGCTGGAAAAGTTGGCATCACATCGGGGCGAGAAGACTGATGAAAAGGGTGGTATTGGAGATTGTGAGCGCGGAGGACTGAACAACAGAGTCCCCACTGATGTTGGGGAAAGGGGAATCGGAGATTAAACGTCAAGCCTACGCATAATGCTACCGTGATCTTGTGACACTGAACGGTTCAGAGCGATCGGATATACCGATGGTACGTTGGAGGTGCCTCTGAAAGCGAGCTCGCGTCTAGGTTCACTACCGTGTGCGTATCTACGAGCGGGCTGCACCTTGATTTGACTCCCGTTGCTTTCAAGTGAGAAATTTCGGACTACTATTGCCAGAGAATCTCCGAAATTTCAGGGAATCTCAAGTAAGAGGGCGTACATAACTCACCTACCTTCCGAGTTGGATGTTCCAAGATGGTGTGTGATGAGAGTTCACATTGGAAGTGCCAATACGAACTTTCGTCACACAACATCTTTAGCGGCCGCTGAACACCGAGGCATCCCGGGTGGAAAGGATATTCGACTGTGATGAGACTTCGAGAGCGACGACAGTGCAGAAGACATTTTGAATTTCCTCTGGGAGTTGAAAGATTCGGGTGGAAAAATGTGTACTTTGAGAGGTGTGGTGGAGAGAAGCTATGTTCCAAAGACCAATACCGTATCATCTCCGCATGAGAGGATGTGAAAGTTAATGGAAATCGCTGAACTCAGATTGCTAGCTGGACACAACTGATGTCGCTGCGCATTCAGCAGGCTGCATGACATTGCAACCAAGCGAACCACCTGGTGGTTACCACCACGATAAGAGAGGCCACTTGAATAACATTGACACATGCCCGTAAGCGAGGATGTTTTCACATTCGGTAAGGCGAATAATTTAGCCGGCGATGCTTCTTTCGCACGCGGAAGAATGTCACAAAAAATGTGCACGCATAACTCGGCGAGCGTTTCGATGACGCGCAAGATATCTCGCATCGATCTATGCAGTTCTCACTCGCTCAATCATCTCCCTGCTGTGCGCTGAGTACGAAGTAGTGACTATTTTGAACTGCTCGCTGGGTCTTCCTCTTTGCACATGCTTTCGATGCCGCGTGTTTGATAGGTTCACCTCCGCACATTGGCTCTGAGGATGTCTTTTCAGTGTATTTTCCGCGTGCCTCACGTCAATCGTGATCATGACTCGCACTTTTGGTATCTCCGCCTTCCTCTACCTCTGTCTATCGATGTATACGGCCGAAAAGGTCTCGACAGCTTTTGAATCCTCGCCGGTCGAGGCTCTTCAAGCCTATAACAACTGTGACCACACTACTACCCCTATCGACGCAAGTCGTCATATCCCCGGTGTTGACCAGACTAGCAGTGGTACTGATAAACATCAAAGCGTGGAAGCCGGTGATGTAGACGACGAGGATATTCAGCGTGTGTTGATGGGTGACTGGACTGCTACAGTTACGCCAACAAGCACTCACGTCCAGGCTGGTGCCGGAAGGGCCCTCTGGTCCAGACGGCGGGGGAATAGAAATGATGACGATGATAATGACGACGACGACGACGACGACGACGACGATGATGATGATGATGATGATGATGATGATGATGATGATGATGATGATGATGATGCTACCACTGGTCGTATCACGACGAAGTCCTCTACCACTGCTACTACTACCGGTCGTAGCACTTCAACGAAGACTTCAACTACCGCCGGTCGTAGCACAACGGCGAAGGATGACGATGATGACGATGATGACGATGAAGGGTCTGGAAGGACTACTACAGCTAAGAGCACCACCACTAGGACTCCGACAACCAGAAGGTCTACCCCGACCAAGAGTACAACTACTAGGACTACTCCAACTAAGAGTACCACCACCCGGAGTACTAGGACCACTAGGACTACTACGACTAAGAGCACTACCACCAGAACAACAAGAACGAGGAGAACATCTACGACTAAGCGTACAACTACTGGGTCTACTTCAACACACAGCACCGCTACTAGGTCGACCACAACCACGGGTACCACAAGCAGGACCACAAGAACAAGGACTACTACGACAAGCAGCACTACTACGGGGACTACTTCAACACATAGCACCGCTACTAGGACTACTACAACCAAGGAGTACCACCACCAGGACCACGAGAACGAGGACTACTACGACAAACAGCACTACTACGAGGACTACTCCAACTAAGAGCACCACCACCAGGAGTACTAGGACCACTAGGACTACTACAACGAAGAGTACCACCACAAGAACGACAAGGACAAGGAGGACTACTACGACTAAGAGCACTACCACTAGGACTACTTCGACTAGGAGCACCACTACCAGGAGTACTAGGACCACTAGGACTACTACAACGAAGAGTACCACCACCAGAACGACAAGGACAAGGAGGACTACTACGACTGAGAGTACTACCACTAGGACTACTTCGACTAGGAGCACTACTACCAGGAGTACTAGGACCACTAGGACCACCACTACACCGACCACCACGACAACTACTACAAGCACACGCTCTATAACCACTTCCACTACCTCCACCATGACCACAACGGCAGGAACTACCGCTACGACCACAACTACAACTACTACAACCACGACGACCACAACTACTACAACCACGACGACCACAACTACTACAACCACGACGACCACAACTACTACAACCACGACGACCACGACTACTACAACCACGACGACCACGACTACGACGACCACGACCACGACGACCACGACCACGACTACTACGACCACAACTACTACAACCACGACGACCACGACCACGACTACTACAACCACGACGACCACGACTACTACGACCACGACGACCACGACCACGACTACTACGACCGCAACTACTACAACCGCGACTACTACGACCACGACGACCACGACCACGACGACCACAACTACTACAACCACGACGACCACAAC
>JABANP010000966.1:0-10224 GCA_013115135.1 Perkinsus olseni
GTCTTACTTTATACTTCCATGGAAATACTAGAAAAAGACTCAAACTCAGCGGGAGCAACAGAACCAGATAACTGGAGGAGATCAGTAGACGACCGATACGGCAGTATTGCCACTTCAACAGGGGATCTCAGCGTTTGAGCCGACCTCGTGGAGGTTGTGGCACTTCTTGTCTTCTCCACAATAGCTGAAGATGCAGTCGGGACGCTCATCACAAATACGTTGGCAATGGTCTCCACTGGCGCGAAGGAGCTTATCGGCGATGACGAAGGCAGAGCCCGAGGCTTGGACGGAGTGGGCCAGGAGGCAGATGATGGCGAGGATGGTGTAGACGAACATCACTTTGCGGATCCGGAGAGGTAATTTCAACTATAAACGACAACTGCACCCTCAGGAAGAATCATGGGGATGATCACCGAGAGCGAAACATTTAGGTTTTCTACAACTGCATCCGACTGTCGCACGTAATGCTTTACCGGGATCAACAATGAACAATGGGCGGTTTCAACAATGAACATGCAAAGATGAAACGGATAGAATGTCCCAATTACACAAAGGCGAGCGCCATAACCCTACCCGAGTAGCATGTTCGGGATTTCTGGCGGCAGGCTAACCGCACACAAGCCAAGCTAACGTTATGAAGAGCGGCGCAGCCAGCCAGCTAACGGAAGCCATATCCTGACGAAGTTTCTGAATAGCCATGCTAACGGAACAGCACCTGACTACCACGCTAACGACGCTCACCAGAGGCTGCCTCCAAAGATCGAGCGAACTCTCACTCTCACTCAACGCAACACTCATCGAGTGAATTTTACACTCCACTCTGGTTGCCTCTCATGATGCGACATGAATGACTCGCAGGTGCGGTCAGTTGAAGATGTCGCCACGCAAACATAGAGACGTACACAAAATCTCGCCCTAGGCGCAGAAGTTGGTTGAAGTCATCGTGTGGACATTTCATCATCCATGTACAGCGGCGCTGTTGGGTCGGTACCTGGCCCAATAGTGCTCAAATCACACAGCACGAAAGCGGCAATGCTACCAGCCAACACCTTCAGCATGAACATCGCCAAATCACGACTACTCCAATAACAGGAGTGCGCGCTGATGATGCTCATCCGGTGCACTGAGTGGACGATGCCCTCCGTGGTGGACTCCTGCAGTATGTAGTCGACCCGGTGGCGTGTCTCTGAAGGTCAGACCGGCTCCGGCAAGGAGAAGCCGCCGCGCGGTCCGTACCCTCTTCTGAGCAGACCTCAGGGAGTGCGTCCTCGGGCGGCGGGTCCTCTGCAGTGAGACCGGAGAACATCATCTGTATCCACGACAACTGCCCCTTGGCGTCACTGATGTCACGTTGCCACAGTTTGTTCGACCTGAAAACATCACCAGAACGGTCAGCCTCTCCTCGACGGCCCACCTGAGTTCATTATCCTGCCAATGGGGCAACACCAACGGCTCCCGGGGATAATGCTCGGCCATCAGAGGGTCGAGCCGAAACGCTACCGGGTCATGCGCATGGAATATGTTATACACATCCAGTCGACTTGGCAAGTCGAATCTTTCCTCAGCCGAATCATCGCTATTGGCGATGCTCAGGAAGACGGCCAAAGGAGACCCCCACAGAAAAAGACGATCTACTTCGAATTTCAACAGGTTTGGTTGCTTCCTCAGTATATCATGGATGATGACGCTTCCTAACGAATGCCCAACTAGCGACACTCGGCTGCCAGCAAATCGCTGTGGGTTGGATGCTCTCAGATGTGAGACGGTTCCGTTGAGAAGCTCCGTCACAGTAGAGAGTATCAGCTCCCTTTTGTCGGGTGTGATGTAATAAATAACATCAGCAATGGCCACATTAAGGAGCATTCGAGTGTCCCGATGCTGTTCACCGCCCGACCGAAGGGGCGTTATCTTCTCAAACATGCGCCTTTGCGAGTCACAGACGTGCCGCTTCCAATTGACCATTTCAATGTGGCAATCGACCTTCATAGACCAGAACCTGTCCAGAGCGTCGAATGGCGGAAGGGAAGATTCACCCACCAGTGAAGCCTGACGAACTCGAAGGTCTCCCTCATAACTTCGAGATTTCTATCCAGATTCTCATCGTCTGTCCCCATGCCATGCACCACTAATATGATGTGATCGATTGAATCATGCCCACCGTTCATCCGCAGGGATGGGCCTGCGACCACCGGCCGTCCCATCATGAGGCTTCCATCATCAATACCCGTTGCCATTCCGTTAGCATCAGCCTCGTCATCATCGGTCGGCTCCTTCTTCGAGTTCACCTCTGCAGCAGACAGGCTGCACAGAAGTGACCAGTAAGGATGGTACCAGCAGGCGGAGGGTGATACAACTCCTCCTTGCACCCCACAACCACCGACTCCAACTCGCAATCTGGGCTCGCCAAGTACTGACGAAGCAGCGAGACTATGAGATGAGCTGATGGGTGATCAAACACACGTCCTCCATCCAGTCCTCTGCTTCCGCTCCTTCTGTTGAGGTGTCGCTGGGAGGCTCAGTGCCTGGCCATAGCAACGATCAGGATTTGTGCCAGCGCGACTGGGATCGTCTAGGAACGCCTCCCAAGAAGAGCTGATCGGTATTCTTCAGACTAGCTAGTCCTCTACTCACCAGCCTGGTCATCGCAGAAGTCGATCAGCACACGCCTGAGATGATGATGGAAACATCACCATGCTCGAGCATCGGTTACCCTTCACGTAGTGGGTGGATAGACGCTACTTCGCGCGACCGTTGCAGGGTGATGACCATGAACGTGGAAAGCTCATGCAACTGTGATTGCGCGGACATGCCATGCGCTAATTCTGTGTAATGCATGGATCAACCTAAGATTCCCTGTTATCGAGTTCTAGTGATCATGCTAACACGGTGGGAATGTTCCCTCGCACATCTAGCGGCACACGGCCAAGTTAATCGCGTCCTCCTGACTGAGCCGCGCACTGTTAGTCTGTCTCCAACTGTGCACATCGGAAGGCGTCCAAGCCGGAACCGTAAGCGTTGGACTATAAACTCACACACACCTGCTCTTCGGTAGTCATTCCCTGGCCGTTTGGTATTCAGTGCTGGACGTACTAACTTCGGTATCTATTGCGTCACTGCTGGTCATAATACAGCGCACTCTCATCGAAGGGCGCTGCCGTCTTGCAGGTCGCTGGTCTCCTCCGCTCAGTTGCTACCGTAGGCCTCCCAACCCACGAGTCAAAGCATGCACGTTTCCCTCAGATTTTCCTGCCTTCAGCCGTACCATGCTCACTGTTCGGCGGTCGACACGCGGGAATATTGTTTTATTGTCTTCTGCTAGGCTCCAGTGAATCACCTTTGGACTGTTGTTGATTGATTGACATTAACCTGTCTTATAGTTATCTGTTTATTGCGTTGCCCGGTTTATATTTCCCTGATATCGGTACAACCAGCACTCCACCAACTCGTAGATACCAAAACTTCACCAACTAAAGTCACTACTACTGCAACGGAAACGGTTGCCGAAACGGCTAGAGTATGCCCATTAATTCACCCACACTGAAGAGCCCTATTCGAGTGTCTTGACAAATCAAACTTGGACTATCAATCTAATAGTGTCCAACCCAGCTCGCACTGACACCGGTATCGCTTCCTCATACCTGGCAGGGGGCGATCGATTCTCGTAGCAGCCGATGGGCCTACCACTCCCTGTGTTCAACCTTCAATGCCTCGACACAGCGTTTTAGTATCTTTGCATCCGTTTCTGACGAGAGTTGACCTTTGTACCGCGACAAGCGATCGAGCAGCTCCGCGATGGAACTAGTCTGAAGAACCAACGCTAGACAGGGACGGCCCGAGACTGATGCCGACCAGCGTATCATAGTCGCCTCCGTCAAGCCGCTCGACCGTTTCGAGCCTCGCCACACAGCAGAGCAGAGCGCTGATGCAACAGTGCAATGTTGGGGACTTCCGGACCATCACCTGAGCCGACCCGAGCTGAGCCGGAGTGTGCCGAGGAATCTTCCTACCTCCTGAAGCACCGTGAGGTCGATGGCCGTATCCACTACGCTGGCCGATCTTGACAAAGCCTCTCCTGCAGCTCGGAGATATCGGCTGGCGAGAGTGAAGTCCTGAAGGGCCCAGGCCTGGAGAAGGGATCTACTCAGGGTCTTACTCCAGCTACGATCACTGACCCGGTGGATGGAGCGTAGGAGACGCAACTGAGGAAAATTATCAGCCCGACCGTGAGCGACGAGATGGAACTTCTGGAGGTGGGCAGTTTGGGGCCCTAGTCGAACTTCCAGTGACTCCTCCTCAGTTGACCTCATCCTCTTGGCGACCCTTGTAGGGTCTCTTATTGTTATGGGGATATCCTTTTCCAGGACACAGTAGACTTGCCGTCGTTCACTGCTACATTCCTTGAACCGTCTATCATTTATACTCAGGAATATGTTTTTCCTATTGCTCCTCTGGCGTGGTTGTGTTTTCAGTGGTGGCTGTTGTGGATGGAAGAAGACCCCTCAATATTTTTAATAGTTGTTTTGCAACCGTAACGAGGTAACTACACGGTGTTGTCGTCAAACCTGTCGAAAGAAGAGTACGGCAAATCGGGAGCCAGCAATGGGATCATCATCATCAGAAACCTCTGAGGTGAAGGCCTCAGCTGGGATTGGTGGATTGTTCGGAACCGCCCTGGTTCCTCCTCAAAGTTCATACGGTGACAATCCTGAACAGCTGGAAAAGAGCGCTGAATGTATTTACTCTACCAGTCGAGACTCGACCGATTGACCTTGAATAAACGGTCTGACATTCGTAGGAAAATTCAAGTTTTCGATACGACATGGATAAGTACATGGACAAGTAGTACGCCGCTTCGGAGAAGTACACCGATTTATAGAGCTACTTCCAATACCTATCCATCACGATCATCTGAGCAGTCCAGTCAACATTCTTTTTGGTAGATAACATTCTCTCACATCCGGCGTAGGTGTGTTTTTGTGGTCCAACGCTTACGGTTCCGGCTTAGTCAGACTCGAAGCCGAAGTGCTCAGTTGGAGACTTTCTGTAGCGTCGACATGGAGTGCAACCAGACAGATTGCAATCAGGCGTAGGTAGTTGAGCTACCGTAGCTACCATGGATGCGTCCTTCGCGGAAACTCCCTTGATTTCAACATCAACACTCATGCTGGCAGCATTCTATTTTTTATTCGATGCCGAAACTTCTTGTTCTCCGGCGGACTTTATTTCTTAAGATCTACGCGGAGTTTTCCTCTTCATCGGAGGGACTCTCCGGCAAATTCTACATCGATTCACCGAGGCCGACCAATCTGCGCTATACTACATATAACTTTGTTCCACTCGTCACTCGACTGATAACTCGACAACATAGCATACAAACGAAACTCTAATTCACTCGTCTTACTTTATACTTCCATGGAAATACTAGAATAAGTCAAACTCAGCGGGAACAACAGAACCAGATAACTGGAGGAGATCAGTAGACGACCGATACGGCAGTATTGCCACTTCAACAGGGGATCTCAGCGTTTGAGCCGACCTCGTGGAGGTTGTGGCACTTCTTGTCTTCTCCGCAATAGCTGAAGATACAGTCGGGACGCTCATCACAAATACGTTGGCAATGGTCTCCACTGGCGCGAAGGAGCTTATCGGCGATGACGAAAGCAGAGCCCGAGGCTTGGACGGAGTGGGCCAGGAGGCAGATGATGGCGAGGATGGTGTAGACGAACATTACTTTGCGGATCCGGAGAGGTAATTTCAACTATAAAACGACAACTGCACCCTCAGGAAGGAACATGGGGATGGTCGCCGAGAGTGAAACATTTTGATTTTCTGCTACTCCATCCGACTGTCGCACATAATGCTTTAGCGGGATCAACCATGAGCAATGGGCGGTTTCAACAATGAACATGCAAGGATGAAACGGATAGAATGTCCCAATTACACAAAGGCGAGCGCTACTGCCATACTCGAGTAAAATGTTTGGGACGTCTGGCGGCAGGCCAACCTCACACACGTCAAGCTAACATTATGAAGAGCGGCGCAGCCAGCCAGCTAACGGAAGCCATATCCTGACGAAGTTTCTGAATAGCCATACTAACGGAACAGCACCTGACTACCACGCTAACGACGGTCACCAGAGGCTGCCTCCAAAGATCGAGCGATATTCTCACTCAACGCAACACTCATCGAGTGAATTTTACACTCAACTGTGGTTGCTGCTCATGGTGCGACATGAATGACTCGCAGGTGCGGTCAGTTGAAGATGTCGCCACGCAAACATAGAGACGTACACAAAATCTCGCCCTAGGCGCAGAAGTTGGTTGAAGTCATCGTGTGGACATTTCATCATCCATGTACAGCGGCGCTGTTGGGTCGGTACCTGGCCCAATAGTGCTCAAATCACACAGCACGAAAGCGGCAATGCTACCAGCCAACACCTTCAGCATGAACATCGCCAAATCACGACTACTCCAATAACAGGAGTGCGCGCTGATGATGCTCATCCGGTGCACTGAGTGGACGATGCCCTCCGTGGTGGACTCCTGCAGTATGTAGTCGACCCGGTGGCGTGTCTCTGAAGGTCAGACCGGCTCCGGCAAGGAGAAGCCGCCGCGGGGTCCGTACCCTCTTCTGAGCAGACCTCAGGGAGTGCGTCCTCGAACGGCGGGTCCTCTGCAGTGAGACCGGAGAACATCAGTTGTATCCACGACAACTGCCCCTTGGCGTCACTGATGTCACGTTGCCACAGTTTGTTCGACCTGAAAACATCACCAGAACGGTCAGCCTCTCCTCAACGGCCCACCTGAGTTCATTATCCTGCCAATGGGGCAACACCAAGGGCTCCCGGGGATAATGCTCGGCCATCAGAGGGTCGAGTCGAAACGCCACCGGGTCATGCGCATGGAATATGTTATACACATCCAGTCGACTTGGCAAGTCGAATCTTTCCTCAGCCGAATCATCACTATTGGCGATGCTCAGGAAGACGGCCAAAGGAGACCCCCACAGAAAAAGACGATCTACTTCGAATTCCAACAGATTCGGTTGCTCCTTCAGTATATCATGGATGATGACGCTTCCTAACGAATGCCCAACTAGCGACACTCGGCTGCCAGCAAATCGCTGTGGGTTGGATGCTCTCAGATGTGCGACAATCTCGTTGAGAAGCTCCGTCACCGTAGAGAGTATCAGCTCCCTTTTGTCGGGTGTGATGTAATAAATAACGTCAGCAATGGCCACATTAAGGAGCATTCGAGTGTCCCGATGCTGTTCACCGCCCGACCGAAGGGGCGTTATCTTCTCGAACATGCGCCTTTGCGAGTCACAGACGTGCCGCTTCCAATTGACCATTTCAATGTGGCAATCGACCTTCATAGACCAGAACCTGTCCAGAGCGTCGAATGGCGGAAGGGAAGATTCACCCACCAGTGAAGCCTGACGAACTCGAAGGTCTCCCTCATAACTTCGAGATTTCTATCCAGATTCTCATCGTCTGTCCCCATGCCATGCACCACTAAAATGATGTGATCGATTGAATCATGCCCACCGTTCATCCGCAGGGATGGGCCTGCGACCACCGGCCGTCCCATCATGAGGCTTCCATCATCAATACCCGTTGCCATTCCGTTAGCATCAGCCTCGTCATCATCGGTCGGCTCCTTCTTCGAGTTCACCTCTGCAGCAGACAGGCTGCACAGAAGTGACCAGTAAGGATGGTACCAGCAGGCGGAGGGTGATACAACTCCTCCTTGAACCCCACAACCACCGACTCCAACTCGCAATCTGGGCTCGCCAAGTACTGACGAAGCAGCGAGACTATGAGATGAGCTGATGGCTGAGCCGCGCACTGTTAGTCTGTCTTCAACTGTGCACATCGGCAGGCGTCCAAGCCGGAACCGTAAGCGTTGGGCTATAAACTCACACACACGTCCACCTGCTCTTCGGTAGTCATTCCCTGGCCGTTTGGTATTCAGTGCTGGACGTACTAACTTCGGTATCTATTGCGTCACTGCTGGTCATAATACAGCGCACTCTCATCGAAGGGCGCTGCCGTCTTGCAGGTCGCTGGTCTCCTCCGCTCAGTTGCTACCGTAGGCCTCCCAACCCACGAGTCGAAGCATGCACGTTTTCCTCAGATTTTCCTGCCTTCAGCCGTACCATGCTCACTGTTCGGCGGTCGACACGCGGGAATATTGTTTTATTGTCTTCTGCTAGGCTCCAGTGAATCACCTTTGGACTGTTGTTGATTGATTGACATTAACCTGTCTTATAGTTATCTGTTTATTGCGTTGCCCGGTTCATATTTCCCTGATATCGGTACAACCAGCACTCCACCAACTCGTAGATACCAAAACTTCACCAACTAAAGTCACTACTACTGCAACGGAAACGGTTGCCGAAACGGCTAGAGTATGCCCATTAATTCACCCACACTGAAGAGCCCTATTCGAGTGTCTTGACAAATCACACTTGGACTATCAATCTAATAGTGTCCAACCCAGCTCGCACTGACACCGGTATCGCTTCCTCATACCTGGCAGGGGGCGATCGATTCTCGTAGCAGCCGATGGGCCTACCACTCCCTGTGTTCAACCTTCAATGCCTCGACACAGCGTTTTAGTATCTTTGCATCCGTTTCTGACGAGAGTTGACCTTTGTACCGCGACAAGCGATCGAGCAGCTCCGCGATGGAACTAGTCTGAAGAACCAACGCTAGACAGGGACGGCCCGAGACTGATGCCGACCAGCGTATCATAGTCGCCTCCGTCAAGCCGCTCGACCGTTTCGAGCCTCGCCACACAGAAGAGCAGAGCGCTGATGCAACAGTGCAATGTTGGGGACTTCCGGACCATCACCTGAGCCGACCCGAGCTGAGCCGGAGTGTGCCGAGGAATCTTCCTACCTCCTGAAGCACCGTGAGGTCGATGGCCGTATCCACTACGCTGGCCGATCTTGACAAAGCCTCTCCTGCAGCTCGGAGATATCGGCTGGCGAGAGTGAAGTCCTGAAGGGCCCAGGCCTGGAGAAGGGATCTACTCAGGGTCTTACTCCAGCTACGATCACTGACCCGGTGGATGGAGCGTAGGAGACGCAACTGAGGAAAATTATCTGCCCGACCGTCAGCGACGAGATGGAACTTCTGGAGGTGGGCAGTTTGGGACCCTAGTCGAGCTTTCAGTGACTCCTCCTTAGTTGACCTCATCCTCTTGGCGACCCTTGTAGGGTCTCTTATTGTTATGGGAATATCCTTTTCCAAGGCACAGTAGACTTGCCGTCGTCCACTGCTACATTCCTTGAACAGTCTATCATTTATACTCAGGAATATGTTTTTCCTATTGCTCCTCTGGCGTGGTTGTGTTTTCAGTGGTGGCTGTTGTGGATGGAAGAAGACCCCTCAATATTTTTAATAGTCGTTTTTGCAACCGCAACGAGGTAACTACGCGGTGTTGTCGTCGAACCTGTCGAAAGAAGACTACGGCAAATCGGGAGCCAGAAATGGGATCATTATCATCAGAAACCTCTGAGGTGAAGGCCTCAGCTGGGAATGGTGGATTGTTCGGAACCGCCCTGTTTCTTCCTCAAAGTTCATACGGTGACAATCCTGAACAGCTGGAAAAGAGCGCTGAATGAATTTACTCTACCAGTCGAGACTCGACCGATTGACCTTGAATACACGGTCAGGTATTCGTAAGAGAATTCAAGTTTTCGATACGAAAGTACATGGACAAAGAGTACTCCGCTTCGGAGAAGTACACCGATTTAAAAAGCTATTTACAATACCTATCCATCACGATCATCTGAGCAGTCCAATCAACATTTTTTTCGTAGATAACATTCTCTCACATCCGGCGTAGGTGTGTGTTTGTGGTCCACCGCTTACGGTTCCGGCTTAGTCAGACTCGAAGCGGAAGTGCTCAGTTGGAGACTTTCTGTAGCGTCGACATGGAGTGCAACCAGACAGAGTGCAATCAGGCGTAGGTAGTTGAGCTACCGTAGCTACCATGGATGCGTCCTTCGCGGAAACTCCCTTGATTTCAACATCAACACTCGTGCTAGCAGCATTCCATTTCTTATTCGATGCCGAAACTTCTTGTTCCCCTCCGGCAAATTCTACGTCGATTCACCGAGGCCGACCAATCTGCGCTATACTACATATAACTTTGTTCCACTCGTCACTCAACTGATAACTCGACAACATAGCATACAAACGAAACTCTAATTCAC